>CM029550.1:33957163-33982229 GCA_017141385.1 Sogatella furcifera
GAAAAACCCGGCCCTTAAAAGTATAGATGTGTTGACAAAAGTTATTTGTGCATCAGTGCGTAAACTGTGATATTGCTGCATCGAGAGAAACACTTACGCACGAGCCGCAGGCGAGTGCGGAATAGTTTCTCAAGTGCAGCAAGAAACTTTGTGCCCGTATTACACATTAAATTTTTCCTACAGCTACCGTATTGAATGTGAAAGGTAGAAATTGAAACAAAAATTGTCATATCTCAGTTATTTATCATGGAATCCTGACAAATCACACACCATTTTATTCAGAATTTCAAGCTCTAAATTTTTGTAACGATACAGAAGTTTATAAAACCATTACTTTTAACATAAAATTCGAAATTGATATTCCAGTCAGCCACCATTTTGAAAATTTTCCAATTTTCAATTCTAAATTTTTAATTTAAATTTCACATTCTAAATTCGAAATTCGAAATTTTAAATTTTAAATTTTAAATTTTAAATTTTAAATTTTAAATTTTAAATTTTAAATTTTAAATTTTAAATTTTAAATTTTAAATTTTAAATTTTAAATTTTAAATTTTAAATTTTAAATTTTAAATTTTAAATTTTAAATTTTAAATTTTAAATTTTAAATTTTAAATTTTAAATTTTAAATTTTAAATTTTAAATTTTAAATTTTAAATTTTAAATTTTAAATTTTAAATTTTAATTTTAAATTTTAAATTTTAAATTTTAAATTTTTAAATTTTAAATTTTAAATTTTAAATTTTAAATTTTAAATTTTAAATTTTAAATTTTAAATTTTAAATTTTAAATTTTAAATTTTAAATTTTAAATTTTAAATTTTAAATTTTAAATTTTAAATTTTAAATTTTAAATTTTAAATTTTAAATTTTAAATTTTAAATTTTGAATTTTAGATTGAAAATTTTAAATTTTAAAAAACCATTACTTTTAACATTAAATTTGAAATTGATTTATTTTAAATTTTAAATTCACTAGAGCGGAAAAGTAGATTTTGGGTATTGTAATCAATGCAGGAACAGCAACTTTCTAACGTATCAGTAGGAAATAGTTATTTGTGTATCAGTGCACAAAGTGTGAAATTGCTGCATTGAGAGAAACACTTACACATGAGCTGCAGGTGAGTGCGGAATAGTTTCTTGAGTGCAGCAAAGAACTTTGTGCCTGTATTACACATTAAATTTTTCCTACAGTTACCATATTGAATGTGAAAGGTGTTTTTTTTTTTTTTGCTGTGGATGATGCCCACATAAGTATTCCAATTTACTTGTGCGTGGGTAATGGAGTGTGCGAGGGTGATTTATGAGGTGCATAAACGACCATGCCTCTGGTGGGATTTGACCCACAACCGGGTAGCGCTAGCAGACAGAAGGTTGTAACGCCCCAGACCACTCGGCCAACCCAGCGGCAAAGGTTGCCTTTCTGCAAAGTGCAGAAAGGTTGAAATTGAAATTGTCATATCTTAGTAATTTATCATCGAATCCTGACAAATCAGGCACCATTTTATTCAGAATTCAAAGCTGTAAATTTTTGTAATGATACAGAAGTTTATAAAACCTTACTTTTAACAGTAAATTCAAAAATTAGTAAAATTCAGTTGGCCGCCATTTTGAAAATTTAAAGTTTTAATTTTTTTTTAATTTTTAATTCAATTTTTATACAAAAAAATCTCAAAAGGTCATTTATTACTTTTATTTCTAAGTAAAATAACATACATCAGAGTTTGGAAAAAACAGCTGTGCTAGATTTTCAGTGCTGTAATTATCATTGTGATGATGACTAGTGCCGTAATAATCATCAAAATGATTATTCCCGTGTTCAGAACAGCTGATCTTTGATTCTCCTGTAAACGGCAATTTTCCAAACGCAAATCTAGCTTGAAAAGTTGTGCATTACATACAAGTATGGCAAAAAAAAATTTTCGCCACACTGCACAGAAAGCAGCTGTTTTCTGTGCACTAAAGAGATTTGAAAGACGCCATTTACAGGCGGTTTTGCTACTAGCTCCAAAAGAGGGCTCTTTCGGAACTAGTGCACAGAAAGAGACTGGTAGTTACCTATCCGGCCGCTAGATCGGGCGACAATGCACTGCTTTCCGCCATAGCCTACTTCAGTTCAAATCAGCGATCGCCGCAAACATTCTTATACAATATTTATTATTCTTATTCTCACAGTGTGGCGAAAAGTATCGTACTCAACTCGCACAGAAAGGTGTTTACGGTATTCGGATAACATATTCGGAAACTATCCTCATACCGTAAACACCTAGTTTCTGTGCTTGTAGTGTAATGTACTATTTTGCCATACTCGTATGTAATATGATAATTACAGCACTGAAAATCTAACACAGCTGTTTTTACCAAACTCCGACGTATGAATAAACAAGTCAAACGAGCCGCCATGACAGTTCACTGTGTGTGTTTGTTTTGTGCTACTGCTAGTGTTGTGTTGAGGGTATGTTGGCTTCAGTTAATGTTTTCAGTTGTTAGAGGTTTTAATAAATCCTTCTCAGTCTAGTATGACAAAAAAAATGTACATAATTTGTGTGGAAAAGTTTACAAACTCATAATTATTTTCCAAACTCGCGTTTCGCTCGTTTGGAGAACATAATTATTTGTTTGAAAAACGCCTTTTCCAAACTCATAATGTAATATACAGTACTATTTCTGCACTCCAGACTTGCAACTTAACATCAGTTTTGTGAAACATTTCAGGCTAGCAGTCTATTATGCTCTTATATATTTGGGTAGTTTAAACAGCTAGGCTAGTTTTTTAGTGCTGTAATTATCATCGAAATGATGACTAGTGCTGTAATAATCATCAAATAGTTATTTCTGTAACTACTGCCTAAAGTGGTAGATTGCTGCATCGAGTGAAACAGTTTTTTTCACGAGCCGAAGGCGAGTGAAATAAGTTTCTCAAGTGCAGCAAGTACACTTTAAGCTCGAGTTACACATTACATTTTTCCTACAGTTACCATCAATAAATGTGAAAAAAATTAGAAGGATGTTGATTTAGAGACCTATACATATGAATTGGGGGTTGTAGGGCCGTCAAGAAGGGTAATTATATTATATGATCTCACTCAACTGATTATAATACACTATGTACAAATGGACTGATAAAATAAACTAACAGAATGGACTGATGAGATGAACTGTAAAAATAAACTGATGGAATGGACTGACAGAATAGACTGATAAAATGAGCTGAGAGAAAGGAATGATGAAATGAACTGACACAAAGGAATGAGGAAATGAACTGGCACAATGGAATGATGGAATTAACTGATAGGATAGACTGCTGAAATGGACTGACAGAATGGACTGATGAGATGGACTAAAAAATGAACTGATAAGATGGACTGAAAAAACAAACTGATGAAATGGACTGATGAGATGGACTGAAAGAAATGAACTGACAGAATGGAATGATGAAATTAGCTGACAGGATACACTGATGAAATGGACTGACAGAATGGGCTGATGAGATGGAATGAAAACATTTATTAATGAAATGGACTGATGGATTGGTCTTACAGAATGGAATGAAAAAATGAACTGATGAGATGGCCTGAAAAAATGAAGTGATGGAATAGACTGACAGAAATGGAATGATGGAATGAACTGACACAATGGAATGATGGAATGGACTGACAGAATGGACTGATGAAATGAACTGACAGAATGGACTGATGAGATGGACTGAAAAAATGAAATGATAAGATGGACTGAAAATACTATCTGATGAAATGGACTGATGAGATGGACTGAAAGAAATGAACTGACAGAATGGAATGATGAAATTAACTGACAGGATAGACTGACAGAATGGACTGATGAGATGGACTAAAAAAATAATGAACTGACAGAATGGAATGATGAAATGAACTGACACAATGGAATGATGAAATGGACTGACAGAATGGACTGATGAGATGGAATCAAAAAAATTATTTATGAAATGGACTGATGGATTGGTCTTACAGAATGGACAGAAAAAATGAACTGAAAAAATGAAGTGATGGAATAGACTGACAGAAATGGAATGATGGAATGAACTGACACAATGGAATGATGGAGTGGACTGACAGAATAGACTGATGAAATGGACTGACAGAATGGACTGATGAGATGGACTAAAAATTAATGAACTGACACAATGGAATTATGAAATGGACTGATGAAATGAACTGACAGAATGGACTGATGAGATGGACTGAAAAAATTAGATGACAGAATGGACTGATGAGATGGACTGAAAGAAATGAACTGACAGAATGGAATGATGAAATCAACTGACAGTATAGACTGATGAAATGGACTGACAGAATGGACTGATGAGATGGACTGAAAAAATGAAATGATAAGATGGACTGAAAATACTATCTGATGAAATGGACTGATGAGATGGACTGAAAGAAATGAACTGACAGAATGGAATGATGAAATTAACTGACAGGATAGACTGACAGAATGGACTGATGAGATGGACTAAAAAAATAATGAACTGACAGAATGGAATGATGAAATGAACTGACACAATGGAATGATGAAATGGACTGACAGAATGGACTGATGAGATGGAATCAAAAAAATTATTTATGAAATGGACTGATGGATTGGTCTTACAGAATGGACAGAAAAAATGAACTGAAAAAATGAAGTGATGGAATAGACTGACAGAAATGGAATGATGGAATGAACTGACACAATGGAATGATGGAGTGGACTGACAGAATAGACTGATGAAATGGACTGACAGAATGGACTGATGAGATGGACTAAAAATTAATGAACTGACACAATGGAATTATGAAATGGACTGATGAAATGAACTGACAGAATGGACTGATGAGATGGACTGAAAAAATTAGATGACAGAATGGACTGATGAGATGGACTGAAAGAAATGAACTGACAGAATGGAATGATGAAATCAACTGACAGTATAGACTGATGAAATGGACTGACAGAATGGACTGATGAGATGGAATGAAAAAATTAATTCATGAAATGGACTGATGGTCTCAAAAAATGGACTGACAGAAATGGAACGATGAAATGAACTGATGTAATGGAATGATGAAATGGACTGACAGAATAGACTGATGACAATGAACTGTCAGAATGGACTGAAACATTGGAATGATGAACTGAACTGATGGATTGGAAGAGTGGACTGATAGGATGCACTGAATAAGTGGACTGATAAAAAAACTGAAAATTGACTGATACATTGAATATACAATGTACACTGATACAATTGATACAATGTACACAATCCACCATTTTTGGAAATACATTTTCAAAAACTTCCTCTTCTGTGATTGGTTGAAAATCTAGAAAAACCAGATTACTTTACACACTAGTGTGAGAATGGCCCATTTTGGAAACTCTATTCAGTGTGTAAAGATGCACTTTTTTGGCTATCTGTAGGAAAATGATTATTCCCACATTCAGAACAGCTGATCTTTGATTCTCCTGTAAACGGCAATTTTCCAAACGCAAATCTAGCTTGGAAAGTTGTGTATTACATAGAAGTATGGCAAAAAGTCTATTATGCTCTGAAATCATGTTGGTATCACTGGGAAAAGTTAACCTAACATAACCTCTAACAAACCCCAACGGCGCAGTGGATAGCAACGTGAACTAGTATTTCACTGCTTACCAATCAGGGGGGGTTCAAATCATGAGTAGAACATTTTTTTGCCAATTATTTTCAACTTGGAACAACTTCCAATATTATTTTACATAGAAATAAAAGTGATTAACGACCTTTTGAGATTTCTTGGTATAAAAAAATTGAATTAAAAATTCAAAAAAATTAAAATTTGAAATTTTAAAATTTTAAATTGAAAATTGAAAATTAAATTTTAAAAAATCAATTTAAAAAAAATAATAATTTATTTAAATTGAAAAAAAAAAAATTTTTGAAATGAAAATTAAATTAAGCTAAATTCTGAATAAAATTTGTCAGGATTCAATGATAAATAACCGAGATATGACAATTTTAATTTCAATTTCAACCTTTCACATTTAATATGGTAGCTGTAGGAAAAATTTAATGTGTAATACAGGCACAAAGTTTCTTTGCTGCACTCAAGAAACTATTTTGCACTCGCCTGCGGCTCGTGCGTAAGTGTTTCTTTCAATGCAGCAATTTCACACTTTGCGCACTGATACACAAATAACTATTCTGGATCTGACACTTTGTTTTCACTTACCTCAATTAATTATGGATAAGTTTCACAACATCTCTGATAAGTGTAAATTTTAATTTATTTCTTCCTAAATGAAGGCAGTAATTAAATTCAATTCTTTCTTTCACAAATATCAAATCTACCAATGTCGTTTAAAGACTAGTCTTTTTTCATTCATCAGAATTATTATCCTTACTGATAATAATAATGTGTATCTGTTGGGTTATGATTTTCTTTTACCTCTCTCTTACCTAACTTGTTGGTAGCAAATCATTCATCAGATAAGATATCCTTATATTAAATCTATTTTAAATTATTTTATGAATATTCATTATTTGAATTTCTCTCATGTATCAAACTTTACGTTACAGGAGTGTAATTTTGTTGGGTGAGCTGTCAGAAAACTCTCCACTAGCTGATCAGATATTACAAGTTCTACCAAATGTAGCAGAAGCTTGTAAATTCCAACATTACGCTCAGCATGTTGTTTTTCTGGAAACCGTGTGCAGGAACCTACCAATTTTTGCCAAGAACCTTGGCATCAAACGTTTCAAATCTGCATTTGACTTATTCATAGATCCCATTTTTACAGCTTTGGTAAGTTTTCTCTTAATTGTCTTCACCGAAAATCACCTTCATATTATCAACTTTTTACATTTTAGAGAAGGTTTGATGATTCAATTCTAAATCAAACCTAAAAATAAAGAAATCCATTAGATTTGTAAACGCTCCTTGACAATTAAAAAAGAAACCAAACCACAAATACATGCGAATGGTTTTGATTGAGGATGAAAGGCTTCGCTCGCCTTCTCTGCTTAGCTCCGCCCCCTGGACCCCCGACAGTATCAGCAGTGTAAGTGAGACAAACAGTCTCAGTGTTACAGAAGACCTCTGTCAGTGTCACCTGAGACAAGCAGGCTCGCTTCGCTCGCCTGCAAATTCCGTTCAGGAAAGATTAGAAATTTTTGAACACAGCATTTCTAGATCCAATCTGAACCTGTTTACCAAATTTCAACATTTTCTGCCAATTTGTTCTCGAAAAATCTAGGAAAAACTCCGAAAAATAGTAAAAAGCCAATATTGAGCAAAACCTTGGGAAGTATATCGGACATATTTGAAACTTGATTCAATATCTTCTAAATTAGTTCATCTATAATCTCGATGAACCATTGAATTTACAGTAAGGATGGGTCGTATCAAGGCGGAAGATATGCAACCCGCAATACATTTACTATTTTGAAAAAGTGATTACTGGCGTACTCTTGAACGGATTTCAAAAATATTTTAACACAAAATTTCTAGACCTTATCTGATCCTGCCCACCAAATATCAACATTTTCTACCGATTGGTTGTCGAAAAATATAAGAAAACTCTGAAAAACTATAGAAAAACTCAAATACTTAGCGTATTCTTATGAAGTTTCCTCCACATTAATGCTTAGATTTTTTCCAGCACTTTCAAATTTATAAAAGTAACGTAACCAGATAATGTTTATTGATCTATCTTCAAGTATAAATTCTACTCCTTATCACTTGGAAACCTTTAATACGAGTACTACGCCGGAATAAATGTACTTAATTACACACAAAAAGCCATTTTTGCAAACAAGTTTGCATGAAGGTGGTTACTAAATGCATATTGAAGTAGAATGCGCATTCGTTCATTTCTATCAAAACAAAAGTATATAAAAATCATGGATTGATCAAAATAAACAAACATATTTTTTGCTAAAAGTGCATGCAACTGATTCATTTGACAGGTATAAGAATCATCACTTTAGAAACAGTGAGTTGCCTACGATGAATTTTCTTTACTTGGATCATGTTGTAGATAGGATGAGAGAACTTGTAATTTAATTTAATTCACCATTTCAGACTTGTGAGAACGCTCTTGCCTCTAGTACTGCCAGTCAATGCTTGAACCAATTGGGATCTATGATGGGCTCAAACATTCTCCGTTCAAGGGTGATGAACCACAATCCTCGGTGAGTAGTAAAACCTATGAGGTTTCTATTTCGGTTTCCAGCTTCTTTATGCTTAAATCTTGAATTACAAATTTGCTAGAGATACCCTGCTTATTATTAGCTGATGTCAATGGGTTCTTCTTTTGCCATTTCCTTTTTGTAATCACCATATACATGATGTGTTTGCTTTAATTGATTGAAGCATTGTAGTGTAGTCTGTATTTTTAATGTTCACATTGGTACCTACTGTACTCTGTAAACTTGTTTCGATTACATTTTTGAGGCCTGTAGTTTACAAGTTACTGTAATTAATAGTACATTTTATTGGAATACATTCCTGAGAATAGAACTTCAACGGTGAGCTAAATTATTATTCTACAGATTTGACATCAACAGAGCAAAAAATGAAGGATAGAAATCATGCTTACTTCTATTTGTGTTGAACTTCTCAACAATAAAAGTTACTAAAGTAGGGGGGGGATGCCCCCCCTAGAAGTTGACAGATTTTTTTTGTTATTTAAAAAATAAATTCACAGCTAAAGTAAATGAAATGAAATTAATTAAATGTCATAACATAAAATAATAAATTGTTATTAACATTAAATTTAATAATTTCAAACTAAATTGTGAAGATTGCGAAGTCACAGACTCTTAGGGGCAAAACCTCCGCCTGAGCAAAGAATATGGAGAGTACTTTACTTTAAGAGAATATACTTTTTATTCACTGATCTGACGAGTCTCCAATTGAATACTGGAGAAGATCATTGATAAATAATAATAATTCCTAATCTTCACTCTCCAAACATTTATTGGAAGTTAGATTTTCAAATAAGAATACTCTTGCTTTCTCTCTTCTCCATCCTTCATAGGGTAAGCCAGTTAAACGAATAAGCCACTTATAATTGTTTAAGAAAATCAATTTGATACACTTATTCTCTACTTATTCAGTCCGGCGATAAATTTCTAACGTGCCATGGGCGTATGCAAGCAGGGGCAGGGGTAGCTACTTCCCCTAGAAGTTGGCAGAAAATTTTTTAAACTAAATTATGAAGATTTTGAAATCAGAAACTCACAGAAGTTATCCTCCAAGCATCCAATTCACTAATACTGGACAATTTAAATGATAGTTTCTTATTTGAATTCCTCTTAATCAGTCATGGGAAGTAATATTTTCAAATGGGAATACTCTTGCTTTCTCTTTTTCACTTCTCCATCCTTTAAATAAATATAGTAACTCCAGAGAATTAAAAGAACATTTTGAATCTTCCATATGAATTTTTATGAGCTGGTGACTGTGGAATTAGAGCTGGATGTGGTTTAATGAATTTGGAAAAAATAAATAAAAATAGATTAGTTGAAGGAAACTTTTGGAAAAAGCAAATACTTTTTTCAAGTAATAGGCATGGTCTGCTCATTCGAAGACAGTGTTTTCCCATCAACCACAGAAACTATTAAGAAAACATTTAGTACCTTCATGAGGTAAAAACATGGCTCAATAGCTGCTGGATAGAATAGAGGAAAGATTGACGGGGTTGTGCTTAATGAGTATCCATCGTAGATTTTTAAAGGAAAACAAGGACCAGATTGAAAAGAGAGTATTGAATGAGTTCTCAGCAAATCCAACAAAAATGGTGTTAGCCTACTGTATAGTTGAACTATATCTATTTATTTCACCTTTATTGATCTATGAATTTATTTTTGATTTTGTATTTGCTTTCAAAACTTTCTTTTGAATCTGCGGGTCTTTTGCACTCTACATTTTTCAATAATCCCATACACACCTGAATAGCCATTCTGTAAATTATTTAATAGAGTCCGATTAAATGTTGATAAATTATTCGTGTTGAACTAGTTTGTAGCTATCCACATCCACCAATCCAACAAGTGTTTGGAGTTGATTCAATCTTTCACCCATTTATTTTCAATAAATAAGGAAAATCAGGTATTATAGCTCTTTGTATCCTGCTTGAATTGGGTATTTGAATATATTTCAGGAGAATTTGTGACGCAATGTATATTTAAAAAAAAAGTAATAATGCTGATGAACTTAATCGGAGCAGTGTTCAAGGAATTATCGCTAGAAGATTGAATTCGCTCCAAAAGCTTAGTGAACAGATTTATTGAATCACAAGCTTTGTGATGCAATCATTCAAGCTAAATGTGTGGTTCTTCACAGCTAAACACCTTACCTCATAAAACTCCATGGAAGATTAATCACTTTTATCACAACTCATCCATATTATTATCAATAATTATCATTAGGTAATTTATTATCTATCTAATTTTTACTAAATCGATTTACTTGACTGAATCTTCTATAATCAGTTAAATTTTTGGTGATTAAGTTTATGATGGTAAATCAGCATTGTCAATGAATTTAAATTGCAATTATTTCCAGTCAGATTCTTTCATGTTCGGTTGTTGTGGTTCTAATGTCAAAATAAAGTTATCGTTATAGCCTTTAAACTTTCAACTAGCTGGAATATTATTCCCCCGGAAACACCCCCCCCCTCTCCCCACCTTCCCTCACTAGAGGGAGGGGATAGGGACAACTTCCTTATATTTTGCGGGAACAAAAACTGGCTTGCCGCCCCCCCCCCCCCAGAAAAAATCCTGGATACGCCCTTGTCTGGTTGATCAAATTCTGATTGATTTAATCTATTTATTCTAGGTACATTGACGCATTGGACGCCAATATCTTCATTGCTCCGTTCTAGAACACTTCCATATCGTAGTAGTTGTAATAGTAGTAGGTGTTACTGTAGTAAACAAAGCAATATTTAGCGTCTCAAACTGTTGAGAATTTTTTTTAAAATGTGAATCCAATCACCACCAATTATTTAAATGTAATACTTCCTTCATTAACACCTGTGATATTTTAATAATGTAACTTTGAATTCTATCAAATACTCGTATATCGACTCAAATAGACTGTTTAAATGCATACTATAGTGTAGATGCGTTTATGTATTCATAGAATTTTCTACTTAGATACTCGTATTCAGCTACTTAGTAATCGTAACTTTTATGATACAAATATTCAACCGATGGATATTTCCATCTTCTCAATTTTTTGTGTCTCATTTTCTCATCTATGTGTAATAACAGTGACTGGTTACAACTAGGCCACTTTATTATAATATTGTTGTTGTACCATTAACCTGTGATATTAAATAACAATATCAAAACAAAACTGTTGGATTATTTCTGTTGCTATATTCAACTATCATTAAAAAAACTAAAACATGATTAGAATTAGACATTAGCAGAATGTGACAAATTTATTACTGTTGTTTTGGATTTATTACTGATGATTTGGACTTTATTTTCAAACTCATTTTAAGAGCTTGCATTTTAGCAATATGAACAGAGATTAGGCCTAACTTCATTTTAAATTCAATAACATGACATGATTTGAGTATGTTATCAATGAAAATCTTTTGAGAGTGGTCAAAAGTAGTTAATTTAACCGAGCTGACAAATCAATAGTTTATCATTTGATGGCACACTGTGATTATGCAGTCTTTAGTCTAACAGTCGAAATGAATAAATTTCTTTTGAAAGAGATTTTGAATAGTTTCTACACTACGAGATCATCATGTATGACATAGATGAATCCAATGTTGTCTAGTAATTTTAGACAGTTTAGTATAGTAGCAGTAGGACAGTTTCAGAACTCAACATTGGAATATCAAAAAAACTACAGAAATATTAAATCGTCCAAGAACCTAATTTTTAGTAATATAAAAGAGTAAGAATAGCTTCAGTTAGCAGCCCTCTGATTCGTAACTTTGAGCAATATTTGTTTATTCTACTAAGGTTATACTTAGGAGCCAATTCTCTAATTGCCAATTTTATCAAAATTTCATTATAAGTAGTGAACTACTATAAAACGCTTGAAACTAAGAACAATATTAATGAAGAAAATCACATGGTGATTTATATTACATAACTTAATTATATTCTCTTATAGAATACAATTCATACAAATAAAAAAACACATGGAAGTAACTTAAGTAAGGAAGTATCATGGAAGTAATTATATATTTTTCATAGAATACAATTAATGCAAAAATTGTAAGTAAACCTACTCTTGTGATCCATCATCACTCTTAACACTGCATGATGAGTCATATTCACTTTTCACTTTAGCTTTGTACTTTGCATATGATTCCCCAAAGTTACAAACGTCACTTGGACTCAGGTTGCCGCTGTAGAGCTCTTCTTCACTGGATATTTCATGAGGCGATTCATCGTAATCATCTTGATAATCAAGGTACTCATCATCTCCATCATCACTACCTAAATGGAGAAGAATAAAAATGATTAAGCCTAGTAATCATTGACAAATTATAGTTGACGCTAAAAAGTTATGCTGTTTCGTCTGTCTCTTTTACGTGATGTAGCCCACTAACAGCAGATGTAAAGTATCTCTTGTCTCTTTCAGTTTCAAAAACATCATCTAGGCATAGCTAAATGACAACTCTCATTGATAACATCAGCTATTGGAGCGCAAAAGGAGCAGAAAAACCACCTAACTTTTCGGCGTCAGCTTTAACACTATTCAGAATATGTTTTCTACTCTTGAGAACAATTTGAATTTATCTACTTTCTTTTTTTTCGCCACAGCAATTATACGAAAACACTTCAAGACTCACAATGAAGATTCTAAAACATGAAAACTTGTCTTCCAAATCGTAAGATATCAGAAGGAGATTATTATTAGGGAAGTTGACCGTTGGAATTGGCAAACCAAGAGCGTATGAATTTCTTGGAAAATAAATAGAAGAAATTATACTTGTTATTGAGTACAAACTATACTGAATGTCGACTACTAGACAACAGAAGTACCAGAGAGGTAAGTGAAGAACAGATGAAAAAATCATTTATTTCTTACTAGCTTTACTTGGCAAACGACATTTTCTGCTAATTTCTTCTTAAATTTGAAATAAAAAAGAGCTGTGGATCCTCCTACGGATTTGAGGTATCAGCAGATATACCTTATTCATAGAAAACGGACGTCGGACGGGAACTTGGCACTGAAACATGTCCCTTCTTCTAATCCTTACAAACAAATAGTCTAAAGCTAATGCTCGCCAACAGCCTATTTGGTATGCATTAGCATATTTGTTTTATACAGTAAGTAACGAACAAGTTTTTTTCACGTTCCCACTTTAGCAATTAATATCATTTTTTAGAATTATCAACACACATAGAAACTTCTCGGGAGGGCATCAAATGTACTGTACCCTATTCACGATCACTTGACGAATTAAACAAACTTTTGCGCTTGTTTGCTTGTAAAGGTATAGTTGTGCCAAGCACAAAAGAGTCTTTTGCAACATGTCTGCCATTCACTGCTGCCAGTAGTCGAAATGAAAATTGTTCTAATATAAACAAATTTAGAAAGAAATAGTACAGGCTCAGGCTATTTTTTCTGTCTCAGTCTCAGTTCATAATTACGTTATGATTTGTGCTATTGTGCTATCATATGTCAATAATTAAATAAATGAATAAAAAATATTTTCAATCGTGAAATCAATATGACTATGATTAGTGTAAAAACGGTAAAGTGATTTTACCCTGAAAATTTCAGTTCCGCGCATGCATAGTTACACTTTCACTTTTCTCCGCCATCTTGCAAGAGGCTCTTCTGTGCTTGGCACAACGTAACGCGTAACGATCCGACGGTCGGCCTCAGTCAAACAGCTGTAGCCAATCTCAGCTCTTGTCTTGTCCTTGCGGCCGATCATCGGACAGTTACGCATAAAAGAAAACCGTTCGGATCTTAACAAGCACACACACGCAAAAAGTTGTTTATTTCGTCTGAAGTGATCGTGAAGAGGGTATAAGTTTCTATATTTTGAGAATTGAAAATTTACTTCAGAACAAGTACTTTAAGAACAAGATTCCAAATGAATGAGATAGAAAGTTATTCATGTATTCTTTATTCTTTCTTTACAATTGCGACTTGGTTTCCAAGTATTTTAAGCAACGGATGAATGATGATGATGATGATGAAGGTTTAAGATGTAGGTTATATGTCTATCCACAATGTCAACTTTCAGTTATTGGCACCAATAAATGTGCCATTTGAAATGCCTATCAATATAGATTAAATAAGAATAATTATCTCACCAATTTTGAGGGAATTGAAATTTGAGCATAGTTTCATATTAGATATCTCTCTGCCATCTTCATCACTGGAAAATTGAACAATAAATTAGACAACATTATCTAAATTGGTAGAGCTTATTATATTTCTATCTCCTATAAGAATATGACATAATCTATTTACGAAATTACAATACATTTATGAGATAGAATCACATAAAACACCAATACAAAAACGTATCTTCATCTCAATTTTGATAAGTTAATGTATATTTAAAAATGTTTGTTCACATTTAAACTTGAATCATTCACAAATTTCTACTGCTGAAGATAAAAAACAATGCCTTTATCTATGTATTATCAAAGTTCTAGTAACATTTTAATGAAGTAAGTTTCTAAGAATAAAATTTTAATATTTATTTCCATTTAAGACAAAATTTAATTTTCATTTGATGGTCTCAAAACGTATAAAAAAGAAGCTACATAAAATAAATATTTTTCACAGTTAATATTGTTAATTGAATCTAACGAAAAATATAGATTTTACAGGTCCTTATATTTTTGATAGTATGATCCCAATTTATCGATATTAATATTTTTTCAGATTCTTTCATTTTCAAGTGGAAGTTATAATGTTGAGGAAATGCCAACAATATCTTACAGAATAGTTATAAGTGTGATATTGATGCATCGAAAGAAACACTTAAGCACGAGCCGCAGGCGAATGCGGAATAGTTTCTCGAGTGCAGCAAAGAAACTTTGTGCCCGTATTACACATTAAATTTTTCCTACAGCTACCATATTGAATGTGAAAGGTTGAGATTGAAATTAAAATTGTTGTCATATCTTAGTTATTAATCATCGAATCCTGGCAAATCAGGCATCATTTTATTCAGAATTTACAGCTCTAAACAGCTCTTACAGCTCTACTTTTAACAGTAAATTCAGAATTAATATTTCAGTCGGCCGCCATTTTGAAATTTTTTAATTTTTAATTAAATTTTTATACCAAAAAATATCAAAATGTCGTCTATTACTTTTATTTCTATGTAAAATAATATTGGAAGTTGTTCTAAGTTGAAAATAATCGGCAAAAAAATGTTCTGCTCACAATTTGAACCCCCCCTGATTGGTAAGCAGTGAAATACTAGTCCACGTCGCTAACCACTGCGCCGTTTTGGTTCGTTAGGGGTTATGTTAGGTTAACTTTTGCCAGTGATACCAACATGATTTCAAGAGCATAATCAGTGTTGGGGAGTAGCGCGCTACGTTTTATTATTTTGTAGTGTAACGACGCTACTTTTTAAAAATAGTATAAATATAGTAGCTCGCTACATTTCAAGAGTAGTATGTAGAGTAAATCATGCTACTTTTGGTATACATCAACTCATTGTAATCGATAGTACAATGATCGATAAATCGATGCCACAAGTCGACCATGGCCACCAGTGGTCTGGTGGCCCATAATTATTTAATAATCATAATTCATAATAATCTAGAATAAGCTAGAATATAGTTATTTGCAAAATATTCCATCAATTGTACCTCTAAAATGACATACTTTTCAATAATTTAAGAAACAGAAGCTAAGAGGGAAATAGGTCCGTAATTTTCAAGGAAGTTTTTTGTTTGTTCCTGATTTGTGAATTGGTATGATTACATTATAATTGGTATGATATGAAAACGTTGAAATAGAATGATTTTGTAGTTCCATATTTCTCTATTACATTAAAAGCTGCATATAATTACAATTCATAATTATTATACATTCTACAATAGTGTTTCCTTAATCTCAGGGCTACTTTTATCACTGTTTTTTTATTTTAAATAATTATCAAAGTACCCTTTTTAATTCAAAAAGGGTACTTTGATAATAATTATTTAAAATAAAAAACAATTCTACAATAGTATGGTCTATATTCTCATTGATATTATACAGAGTGTTTCAGAAGTAGTGTCGTGCATTTTAGGGTAGGCCCTATTGTTCCTTGGTAGAAAACATACCTGAATATAATTTTTAAAATGTCTGAAAGTCCTCAATTACTCACACAGCCGCCATTTTTGTTTTCTCATTTTCATCTAATCTTTCAATTTTATAATTCTGTAGCGGCCTTGAGAGGGTACTATATTGGTCAATTACTATGTAAAATCAACCGAGAAATCGAATAAAACCAGTTAGAAGTTCGTAACTTTGATGGTTATTGAGATAATTAGAAAAATAAGCTGAAAAATTACATTTTACAACTTTTAAGTGATAGAAATAGGATATTTAATTCTCAACTACGATTTTCGGTTATTTTATATTGTAGGAAATTCAATTCTAAATGAAGAATAATCAGTAACATTTTCGTCTAAAACGCACCCAAACCTCACAAATCAGGATTTAAAGAAGACAAAACAGACAAAAAGAGCCGGTATGAAAAGATTGCTGTTTTGACTTCTTTAAATCCTGATTTGTGAGATTTGGGTGAGTTTTAGACGAAAATGTTACTGAACATTTTTCCTTTAGAATTGAATTTCCTACAATATAAAATAATCGAAAATACTAGTCAACAATCAAATATCCTATATCTATCCCTTTAAAGTTGTAAAATGTAGTTTTTCAGCTTATTTTTCTAATTATCTCAATAACCATCAAAGTTACGAATTTCTAACTGGTTTTATTGGATTTCTCGGCTTCGGCTTGGCCAGTGTTTGGCTTCGGCTCGGCCAGTATTGGTTCGGAGAGTGTGAGTTCTGATTGAGAATTTATGGCTTTTGGGCCGGTATTGGCCGGGATGGAGCCGTTTTCCCGTCGTGCCGGGATGTCTTCTTGGCTTGGACGGGCTGTATAGTAGAGTGAATTTGAAACTGGCAACCAGCTGGTAGGCCTAGGCCCTTCATGGGCTGTTGAGCCAGACATACATACATACACGAAAAAACATTCTATCATGACTTTTTGTAAAGTAGCGGAAAGTAGCGAAAAAGTAGTTGTAGTTGTAGCTAACTACTTTCAAAGAGTAGTTTACCCAACACTGAGCATAATTGACTTTGCTAGCCTGAAGTGTTTCACAAAACTGATATTAAGTTGCAAGTCTGGAGTGCAGAAAAAAAATTTCCTGCACTAGAGCGGAAAAGTAGATTTTGGGTATTGTAATCAATGCAGGAACAGCAAATTTCTAAGGTAGCAGTAGGAAAAATAAATATTCCAATTATTAGTTGGAATTATTATTCATCATCTTGTCCAATGATCAAAGGCATTGGTTCATAGAATTTTCCATCAGTTTCGACGGAATGTGAATAGTTTTTTAAAAGAATATCTTTACCTGGAAAAGTCCTCTTCATCTGGATAATCATTTCTCCAATTATTTTCGTCATTTGAATCATCCTCGTCATCAGGTGCGTCACAGTCGCTGTTATCGATGTCAGCACACAGGTACGAACTCAAATCTGAGTCCATAGGATAAACACTAGAATGAAATAAATTTCGATATTCCTCATTAAAAATGTATCAGAGTATTCGAAGAAACTTGAATACAACACATTCATAAATACAATAATACATATAAGTAGGCCTTTTTTCAGCCAGGACGCACCAGAACAGCGTTCCGATACCTCTTTGCTAGGCTTAAATAGATGAAACGGCGTTTCCTCTCTCCTAGACATGTACAATGTACATATTATAATATTATTGACGGAATTAAAAGTTCCGGAAGCTCATGTGCGGGAGCAAAAGCATTCTAGATTCAGTTTTTTATTGTCATGTTATTCCTTTCCTCCACATGCTATCTTAATATTTTTCCCATTTTATTAATCTTCATTAAGATTTAAGTAAACGTAATGTAGAGTACTTAGATTCTAAAACATACTGACATTTTGAAATTAGTGTGGGTTTTCAGTATTGCAATATTGATGCTTACACATTTCACTTCTAAAACTAGGATCGAACATCCAATCATGCTGTTTCCTGAGAACAGGATTTCTCACATAAAATTACAAAAATTCTAGGTCAAGTGGTAGAGTAGACATTGCTGTACAAACTTTGTTACTGCATGGAAATGAAGAAGCCATTTGTAAGGGTAGTTTGGATAAAAAATGGGACTTATATAATTAATAATTAACAATGGTTAATAGATTTTACTTTAATTAAGTGAATACATAAAATAAGATTCTTAATTGAGATATAGACATTAATATTTATTTTGATTATATTATATTAATCAGGGGTTTACTACTATTAATAAATTAATAAATTATCATGGGGTACTCGCTTGGCTGCTCAGGAACATTTTGTGGTTAATCTAGATACAATGACTCACCTGACTCTCCATGTTGATAACACTTCACTTTTCCGCGACTTTAATAATTCTAATTTAAAATACAAATACCTGTCTGATGAAGGTACCTACTACTCTTTCCAGTTGTTCCCTTGATACACAGAGTTATCCTACCCGGACTGTGGTAGCCTGTGATATCAAGAAATACAACTGTCCAGAAAGTAACCCAAATCAGACAGGGAGACGTTACTGTGTCTCTCTGAACGGAATCACTAACAAAACAAGAACAAGAACTAGAAGAAACAAGAAGACTAAACTCCCAAAAATTTGAAGTATATAAATGGATGAGTCTAAGGCTAGAACGTGTGCCCTCATGGTCACTCCACGTTCATGCCCTTGGTGAGCCAATATTTATATAATAGGATATATCATGTTTACTATCATTCGAACGTTTGTTATTGAAATACAAAATAAACTAATTTAAATAACAGTCAGTCTGAATTCTTTCAATAGTTGAATTTTGATAAAATATATTATTTTTAAACTGAAGTGATGTGTATTTATCACACATTCTATTCTAAGAATATCCTAGCAGCCCAGCACATTCTTCTATCCCACTTTACTATTGGTAGAATAGTCATGTTTAAAAATATATAGTTTTTGAACAATATATAGTTTTAATATATTGTTATAGTTATAATATATAGTTTTTGAACAAGGGTACCATAGAATTTGAAAATTAGAATACTATTAAAATTCACAATTAGTGTTTAGTTACTTGAAAAATTAACAAATAAAGTACCCTCTTAAAATATTATTGTGCAAATAATATTTCTTTAAATTTTCAAAAAGGTAATTGGTTTTTCATTTTTATTTATTCATTAGAATACTATATTGGTTGCACATGTAGAGAAATTTTTCGGAGGCATGGAAGTAGTAGCATTAGTCTATGTCACACCAAGCAACTAAATTAGTTGATAACTTCTACTGAAGCTACTGAGTTGTCACATTTGCTATTTTCAATTATTAATACATTGCAACATTTGATGCTGAGGCCGTTCTCTTCAAGAGCGGATTTGTAAAATAATTCTACTACATACTAACCTCAGGTCATGATCAATCTGGACATCACTGAGGTCAGACCCATCGGCTGTGTAGTAAATATCGTAGACGTAGCCTCCTTCAGCAACTATAGCCTGAAAGTAGACATTTTGAAATACAGTAATTCAATATTCAATATACTCTACCTCTGAATTTATTCTCAAAGTTTATAAATCACCAAATTATTAAAGCTTACAAACACATTTTTTGGCAATGAGTGTATAGCAGGCCTAACCTCCTACTGCAAGGGTGGCTCTACTAACTCAACTGCCCAAATGCCCAAATGATGAATTCTGCCAACAGTAATTCGTTACGCAACTAACATTTCCATGTGAAGTCTGTCCAAGCAAAGAAGACCCTCTGGCAAAATGGGAAATGAGTCCAGCTTGGTCAATATTTGTTCAAGTGGTCTTAGTAGTAGATCAAATTGTTTCCTACAATTTGAGATCAAACTGATAATTTTTGAACCAATATTGACCGAGCTTGAGTCATTCTCCCATCTTGCCAGAGGGTCTTCTTTGCTTGGACAGACTATACCATTCATCATTATTCAACTAGCAAATAGTATCACAATATACAAACTAAGAATACTTGACTAAGAATCGACCATAAAAATATAATGCCAGTATTATCAATACCGTAGCAGTTTAAACCAGGAACAAATTGAGAAAAACGAAGGCATTAGATAAAAATACGGTTGCATTTATGTAAATATTATGGTTGTATAATTAGTTAAATGTAAACTGCTAACCATTTAAACTTTTTGTTGAATTACTATTGATAATACGGGCTAGGGTTACATATTTTCATTTCAGACAAAAAATGGTCATCGCAATACTTTACAGAATAAATTAAAACTAGAAAGCACTCATAATAGTCTAAAAAATAGGGACATGAATGTAAGTCCAGTTCCACACACCGCGATTTTTGGACGTTCAGTTTTTGTTTTCTTTAGGCTATAAATTTTACTAGATTGAAAAGAACTTGGCAAACACATGATGAGTCTCTGCGGGCATCATTATGTTCAAGAAACTTCATTCAATCTAGTATAATAGAAAGAAATGAGAAAAATCCGGGCATACAACAATCGTGGTGTGTAAAAGGGGGTAAGATGCATGCTGCTCGAATTATTCTATTCATATGCACAATATACACAAGTCTTAAAATATATTTGAAAACAAATCCAAAATAGGTTGTAATAATTGTCAAAATATGTAGACTAATATAATTATTGTGTCTTACCGAAGATTCAGTGCTTTTTTCTTTGTTCTCTTGACAAACTTCAACGTCAAGCACAGTCAGACCTCCTGGCTCGGGATTTTTATTTTCTATTCCATCGTCGGTTGACAACAGCTCTTTCTCATTCAGTGCTCTATAGCAATTGACAACCTGCATTAAACAACAAATGTCATAGAAATATAAACCATTACGACATCAAAGAACATATTTTTGAGATTTTTCAATAAGTTCAGGTTATTTGATCAATTTATAATGAAATCAATTTATTGTGCAAAATCACAATAGTTTAAAGCATCTTAAATAAGTTGATTATATTGAAACACTAGAATACGCGAATTGAAGAAGAAAGACACAACTAATCATCCATTTGTCAAGTGTCTGTGGAAAAAGTATATCCTTTCTTCAATTTTGATCTTTATTCAAAGTGTATAGCATTTGGCCACTTGCCTATCACCTAATCAATCAAGATTAGACTTGATTTTATTATGATATCGATATAATTAATCTGTTCAGAGATTATGAAATTTTAAAGAATGCATTTCATAAACGAATAAAAATGTGAGATAGCAGTAAAAGATAAACCCTTTCGGATTAATATTAAAATTGGAGAATTTTTATAATAGTTGCTGTAACTTCTCACTCTTGTGATTCAGACAATTTTCACGCCTCAACCCAAAAAAAATCATTTCTGTCAAGCACTGCATTAGAATTTAATTCATGATAAGTGATAGGGAATGTTGCAACTTACCTTCAGCCTGTTGTTTTCTGAAATGGCTTTATGCTCTTTACGTAGTTTATCAACCACTTTTTTGAATTTGTCATTTTCTTTTTTTATCTTTTTCTCGGCATCCTTTTTGAAGTGATGTGCGAAATGAAGTGATTTATCATCCTAGAAAAAACAGGAACTGTAACTTTCCACTAATGAAGAAAATCATTACGGTATTGAATTGAAGCTGAATTAATTATAAGTTGCAGAGCTGGCCTTTACATTTGAATAACATAGCGGCCTTAAAAATAAGTATTGGAATATTAACTGGATAAAAGACTACGGTAACTGAAATAGGATAGAATGACTTTTTCATTTCTAAGATGTGGTGAAATTTGGACAGAAAACAAAAAATATAAAAATTAGACTTATACAAAGCAAAATTTGATTGAAATCAAATAACATAACTAACAAAAATAGATTGAATCAATGTAAATTTATATCAAGTCTGATATAGACCAAACAAGAAAATAAAGATGTAACTAGAGAGGAGAAGTGTAATTTTGAAAAATATACCTTTAATGAATGTTTTTACTCAGTTTAGATTTTTGAAGTACAGCCTTGAATACAGATGATTATCTAATGATTCGTGAGAATATAAGGGCACAGCGGACTCAATATTTTATGAAATATGTGTAATTGGAGCTTCTCGTGAACAAACTTCAGAGAAGAAGGTGGCGTTCTGATCCATGACGACCTGTTGTGTCTAATATTCACTGAGATTGATTGCCGACATGCAGTTCAATGTTTTTACAGTAACTGTTCAAGTTTTAAGAAAGTTTTTTTACGAAACTGGATCATACTACCGCAAGGTAATTGAAAAATTTTCTTACTGTTAAACATTGAACTGCATGTCGGTAATCAATCAGTGAATAAACTTGAGAGCATTGCTTGCCGTGCTTGCACGTCTCACCATATTTAATAATGGTTTCATATCTATGAGGGTAAGTCAATTATAATCATTCGCAATGTAGCTTCAAAATAGGTATTATGTTGATCAAATAAGAGACTAATAAATATATAATTTGTCACCCAGAATTTCAGCTTACAAACGCACTTGCTCATTTGTTGTTGAAATTTCTCGGTTTAGTCTTGTCGAGCAAAGAAGACCTTCCTTAAAAATGGCAGATGTTCAATGTTGTTAGCATACGAAATAAAAATAGACCACTCTCACCATCTGTCTCTCATCACATCTCACCAGCAGTATGTCGGCTGAAGTGATTTTACATTAAAATATTTAGATCTGCGCTTGCTTAATACACACTCAAGCTTCAATCGGCCATTTTGAAGGAATGTCTTCTTTGCTCGACAAGATCTATATCCCATTGACAGTTTTTTATTAAAGTGCAAGTTGAGAATGAACCTCTAGCTGGTTTACATACCAGACTCCTCCACTGTGCAACCATTTGAATTTTTTACAATAAAGTAAATTCATAGACACTTGAGAGTCTTTTATGGCAAAACTATTATCTTAATGCATCAGAGGGTCGTTCATGAATTTTAGCCCATGATACGGTACGGTACAGTACACCTTCCGAGCACAAAAAACTGATCACTGAACATTACTCTTCTATGGTCAAAATAAAAATTATATCGACCATGATATGTCAGCAATAATGAAATAACTTAGCAGCTTGAAACTGCACAGATATCAAAAAGAAAATGCGTCATAAATACAAAACAAGGGTACTGCCAATATAAACAAAATTACAAACACATTGCGGATAACAATTGACTTACACTCTTATGTAGAATAGCCTGCCCTTGGGCATTTTTCTATTAACTTATGTGGGCCAAATTCTGTACAGGAGCTCCACAAGCACTCTCTAAGCAAGACCCCACTTATTCTTTGTTTTAGCGCAACCATCTCAGCGTGCACCATGCTTTATCGCATAAGAGCTGGTTGCGCTAAAACAATGGCTATGATGAATAAGTGGGGTCTTGCTGAGAGCTTAGTGAGATTGCGGAGCTCCTGTACAGAATTTGACCCTCATAATAGAAGCGGTTAAACCTACTCTTCACGTAACCAATGTCATAGCAATAATTGAAGTTTGAAATAAATTCTATGTAACTTCATCTTTTATCTACTTTTTGGGTAAATCTATCAAGCGACGCAGCGTTTATAATTTTGGAGTAGGAACTTCAGATTTCCGGATTAATTGATCAGAATTCAAATGAGCGTTCAGGGACTCAGGGAAAGAAGTTGGTTTTCCTAAAATTGATAAAGTTATATTCATTCATATGAATAGTTGAAATCATTCAAATCATATTAATATGAAGGAGAAGGATGGCAATTCAACGGACAGCAATCTTCCAAATAATAAATACTTGAAGGTAACATTCACATTCAATTTCGAGTTCAGTGTACACATTCACTCCAATCTTTTGGTTTTAGATGATTCAATGTCAGTTGGTTTTCCACCATTCACATTTGCACTAGACACTGCCGAGTTTGATTTTTTGTCAGCATCAATTTTCTGCGTGTTTTCCGTTTGACGCATAACTGATACCACAGCTTCAGGCTTATTTGCCCATAAAGTGAGGTTTGGACGATGATTGAATCTCCTCACCGTACGACATTCCCGACACGTCCATACAACACAAGGCGACGGCTTCTTCCGCACGCGAACTGCGGCGGTCTCGCCGGCAATCAATAGTTTGTTGCAAATTTTGCAAAGTGTTCTTTTGATTGCTGGCTCCATCCGTGACTGAGTTTTCTTCCCTATGCCAAACAACAGCTTACCGCAGTTTGAAACAATTTTACTACTAGAGTCATCTCTCTTCTTAGAAAACACATTCATCAGTTGATAGAGGTAGTTCATACGGTGGTATGCAGGATTAACTTGAAATTGCTTCTTGGATGCCATATTGTAGATTTTCTATCTTGATCACTGAAAGCAGAAGAATGAACTCTCTAGAGCAAGAAAAGGTTGTTTTCGGATTTCAAGTGTCATAGATACACTTAGTCAGTGGCAGAGATTAATCAAATTTCCTCGCGCGGATTTTTAATTACTTGGAAGCAAGATAGGGTACCGTAAATAATATATTTTTTTTAAATCTTGGTTGAACCTTCATAATAGCATATTATCAAGGTGCTAAGCTTGATAACGAAGATAAATAAGCCTACTTACATTGATTAGTAAGCTGATATAAATAAGATACTGGTTGATTAGTTGAAAGTAAGTTATATCATTTTTGTCGATTAGTTTCATAGTTTGGATTAAGTTTAGTCATGTGACAAGAATTGTTTCTTATCAAATAAATAAACCAGTAAAATGAACTTAAATTTGTATTCTTGAAGCAATACTAAAATGCTGAATGAGGATATACCTTTATAGAAGTTCCTGATTGGAAAAAACATGAAAAGTGAAGAATTTGTATAGCCTAATGCGGTAATAATAAAACTTTAATTCAATTCATTTGCA
>CM029550.1:33982729-34014634 GCA_017141385.1 Sogatella furcifera
AAAATTTTTATTGATTTGTCTTGCATCCAAACAAATTCGCACCTTGCCATTCTTTTTAGGGACCACCACTAGCAGGCTTGTGAATTCAGAAGAACTTTCTTCAATTATATTGGAATCTATCATCCTTTTGATTTCTTCTTCTACTGCTTTTTTCAATTTATGTGGCACTGGATATGATTTCCTATTGAACATAGGTACTGTTTTCTCTTATTTTTAGTTTACATTCAAAATTTTGGGCTTTTCCTGGTTGGTCTGAAAATATCTTTTTATTTTTTTCAAAAATATTTATTAATCCTTCTGAACCTTCTATATTTTTGTTCTTCAATTTGTATATTTTTTTATTCCACAATTCTTCATAGTCTGCCTCATTCTTAATTGTAAATAATCCATATGTTTTTCCAGATTTTATTGGATTCTCCAGCTTTATTCTGATTTTCTGATATCCACTCTTCAAACTAATTTTATCTTCACCAATATACATTTTAGTAGATTTTTTCTCAAAAAATCCATTCCCAAAATGATCTCTTCATTGATTTTTTCGATAATTAGAAAATTTACTGGTATTTCAATATTACTGACTTTTATAGTTATGATTACTTGTTTATTAATATTTTTGCTTCGGACTCCTGTAATTCCAATGATATTGTTATGGAATTCAACAGTGTCTGATGGCCTTGAGATAGTAGGATGACAAGGATGGACAAGGCAGGGATAGGGAGGCTTTGTGTCAACAAACAAGCACATTGTTTTTGTAAACAAGAACTCATCTAGAACCCTCTCAAAGTGACAATGCCAGAACCTTCTAGCATTCTCTCATTTATTCTCAGAAGCCTATATATTCGGAATGTTTGGGTTTACCAGTCAGTTGTACTCGAACATTCAAACAAGTGTGTCAGTTCTATTGTGCCAGTTGTATTGTGTGATAGACAAGCCAGACGTTGTATATAGACACTCTATAGTTATATTCATTCTGTCAGTTCTTATTTCTTCTTAGTGTAACGTGATAAAGACTGTTCATCATTTCTTATTCAGTGCATTTTCAACTTAGTGTAATTTGTATTGTGAAATGTTATAAACTCTTGTGCTATCTTCTGTTCCACGTTATAAACTCTTGTGCTATCTTCTGTTCCGTTATAGTTTATCTTTTTCCAGTGTGTTATAGCAGTGTAATTAATAAAGTTAATCAGTATAGATTGCCTCAAGTCTTTTATTATAGTGGAAACCCGTAACAATTGGTGTCAGAAGTTTGGATGTAGCTATTGATTGAGGCAATTTTATAAACTTGTATCTTTGCAAAGTGAACTATTATTTTCAATTGATTGAACCGTTTTTTTTGTGTGTGAACTTTATCTTTGTGTATGAACTTTTTCTTCAAGTGAGTGAACTGTGGTCTTCGTGTGTGAACTTTATCTTCAATTGAGTGAACTGTGATCTTTGAGTGTGAACATTTTTGTGTGTGAACTTTATTCTTCAAGAGTGAACATTACTCTTTTGTACATATTTGTGAACTGTGTAATATTTGTGGAACACGAACTGAAATGACAGGGAAAGGTGTGAAGCTCACTAGTTTGAAAGTAAATCAACTGAAGCAAGAGCTGGAGGAGCGAGAACTGGATACAATTGGGGTAAAATCTGTCTTACTAGATAGACTCTGGGAAGCACTGCTGGCTGAGGGTCAGGACCCAGACACCTTTCTGTTTGAAACAGATTTGGGAGCTCTGGTGAGTACATTGGAGAGTAAATTTGAAGAAAATAAATCAGCTTTGACAAATTTGGAGAGTAAAATAGAAGAAAATAGAACAAATTTGGAGAGTAAAATGGAAGAAAATAAGTCAGCTTTAACAAATTTGGAGAGTAAAATAGAAGAAAATAAAACATCATTGGAGAGTAAATTTGAATCTTTGAAAGAAACATTTGAAGGGAAACTACAAGAGAATAGCAAAATTTTGGAAGATAAATTTGAAACAAAACTTAAAAGCATGGAAGATAAATTTGATAAGAAGATTAAAGAGCTGCAAAATAATGACACTAGTGGGACAAGAGCAGCCTTGAAGGTGGATGATAATGCTTATCAAATTGAGAAGGATACTTCAGTAAATGAATGCAATGTGCCTATTACCATGCCAAATTATCATGGAGGACTACCAACATTTGATGGAAAGACTCCATGGGAAGATTACCATACCTTGTTAGATGTGTATGCCAACAGATATGGATGGACACCGGCAGCAAAGGCTGATAATTTGTGCCTATCACTTTGGGGAGATGCACTGTCAGTACTCCAGACAATTCCAAAGTCTGACAGATGCAACATTGGTGAACTGTTGAAGTGCATGGAAATGAGATTTTGCCACCAACACATGTATCAACTACACCATTCAGAATTGAGGAACAGGATCCAGAAGCCAAATGAGTCACTTCAGGAATTTGAAGCTGACATAGCTTGCTTGGTGAGGATTGCCTACCCAGCATCAGGGGATGATGAAATGAAGGAGAGTATGGCAGTTGATAGATTCCTGGATGGTCTATGTGAGCCAGAAACCCAACAAGCTGTTAAACTGGCTCGTCCTCAAACCCTCTGTGAGGCATTAACTCAGGCCTTGGAATTTGAAGCTGTGACACAATCAGTGAGGAGCCATGCACGTGTTCACTCATTATCAGGGGAAGATAGCCATGAGGAGTTGGTGGAGGAAATAATGAAAAGGATTTTGGAAAAATTCAAGACTGCAAAGAAGGAGATAAGGTGTTGGGGCTGTGGAGAGAGAGGTCATCTACAAAACAAATGCCCAAAGAAGTCAATGTCTGACAAGAAGCAGGAAAACTAAAAAGGGTTGATGAAAAGGGGCTACCATCAACCTGTAGGCAAGAGGCCCCAGGTTCATGAGCAGTTGTTGCAATGTTGTCAGATAAACCAAAAAGTTTCTACATACATGGAAAAGTCAATGGATCAACTTAAAGACTACTAATTAACACTGGAGCCACTATGACAATAATAAACTATGGCAAAGTGACTGATCGACGAGGCATATCACCAACAACCTGGAGGTTGAGAACTGCTACAGGGGAGGCTGTCAGTGTCTACGGGGAGATGATTGCCACTTTTGAGATTGGTAAATCAAGGTTCAGACATCAAATGTTAGTGGCAAAAGTCAGTGAAGACATCATACTAGGTTTGGATTTCCTACTTGAACATGGACTGAAACTAGAGAAGAAGAAGAATACAGTGACCATTGGTGAAGAAGAAGTTATGCTACTACCTACAGAAGACTGTACAGCACAGGTGTGGCTATTAGAGGACATCACCATACCAGCAAGGAGCCAGATTGTGACCCAAGCAAGGACAACAAAAGACATTACTGAAGGAATGAATGCAATATTGGAACCAGTAGTTCTTGAAGAGGAGCTTGGACATAGTGTCCTAGTGGCCAGAAGTTTGTTTCTCACCAGCTCAGTGTTCCCTGTCCACTTGATGAATGTGAATAGCTATGGAGTCACCTTGAAAAGGGGCAGTGTGCTGGGACATTGTTCACCTGTAACAGCAGTGGTCCATCAAGTACAATCAACACAGTCAAAGAAGAAGAAACTTCCTGAGAAACTACGGAACTTTGTAGAGGAATCTTGTCAGGACTTGAACCAGGACCAGAAAAAGGATGTGAAGGATTTAATAACCTCCTACCAGGATATCTTTGACATTGGAGAAGGAACAAAAGGAAGGACCAACATTGTCCAACACACAATAGACACAGAAGATGCCAAACCCATTTGCCAGAACCCCCAAAGACTTCCATTTGCTAAATGAGAAGAAGCCAGAAAAATCATCAAGGAGATGGAGAGTGAAGGAATCATTGAATCATCAAATAGGCCTTGGACATCACCATTGGTGCTTGTGAAGGAGAAGGATGACACACTTCGGTTTTGTCTGGACAACTGTCTTCTGAATGATGTCACCAAGAAGGACAGTTACCCTCTACCCTGTATTGATGACATACTGGATAGCCTGGAAGGTTGCAAGTTGTTTTCAACTCTGGATTTGAAAAGTGGATACTGGCAAGTTGGACTGGAAAACAAAGCAAAGGAGAAGACAGCATTTTCAATTCGGGAAGGACTCTGGCAGTTTACTGTGATGCCTTTTGGTTTGTGTAATGCTCCGGCCACTTTTGAGAGACTAATGGAAAGTGTGTTGAGGGGACTCTCATGGGAAACATGTTCGGTTTACCTGGATGACATTATTGTTTTGGGCAAGTCTTTCCAAAATCACATGAAGAACCTGAAGGAAGTATTTCAGAGGCTGAGGCAGGCAAACTTGAAACTGAATCCTAAGAAGTGCAACCAGTTCAAAAGACAAGTGAATTACCTGGGACATGTGGTTTCTGACAAGGGAGTGTCCATGGATCCTGAGAAAGTATCAGCTATTACAAACTGGCCTGTGCCTAAGGACAAATCAGAAGTACAAAGTTTTCTTGGCCTTTGTGCATATTATCGGCAATTTGTGATGGGTTTCTCTGGGATAGCCAAGCCACTAACAAATTTGACAGAGGAGAGGCGCACCTTCATCTGGGATAAAGACTGTCAGCAGGCATTTGACACACTGAAGGAGGTGCTCAGCCAAGCACCTATTCTGGTTTATCCCAAATCAGAAGGCAAGTTCATCCTGGATACTGATGCCAGCAACACAGCTATTGGTGGAGTACTCTCACAGGAACAAGATGGAGAGGAGAAGGTTATTGGATACTTTAGCAAAGTCCTGTCAAAACCTGAGCACAACTACTGTGTCACAAGGAGAGAACTGTGATGGTAATGAAGTCAATCAGCCACTTCCATAAGTACCTGTATGGACGTCACTTCCTATTACAAACTGACATGGCTTCTATGACATGGCTGACATCCCTGACATGGCTTCTATGATTCAAATCTCCAGAGGGACAAGTTGCCAGATGGATTCAACACCTGCAAGAATATGACTTCAAATCCATCCACCAAGCTGGAAAAAGTGATCAGAATGCTGATGCTCTTTCTAGAAGACCCTGTGACCAGGACTGCAAGCACTGCTCATGCCAGGAAGGGGAGGAAGCAGTTGCTAACAGGATAACTGTAGCTACAGACTACTGGGGAGGAGATGAAATACTGAAGGACCAGGAAGAGGATCCTGATTTGAAACACCTGTGGGCTTAGAAGCATTCTACTAAAGGAAAACCTAGCTGGCAGGAAGTGGCACCATTGTCACCACATGTTAAGACCTTTACTGATGGTGGGAATAAATACATCCTGGTTGCTATGGATTACTTCAGCAAATGGGTAGAAGCCTATGCCTTGCCAAATCAAGAGGCAGTTACTGTAGCTGATGTATTGGTGAAGGAGTTCTTCAGTTGTTTTGGCATACCATTGGAGTTACATTCAGACCAAGGAAGAAACTTTGAATCTGCTGTATTTTCTCGGATGTGTGAAGTATTAGGAATCAACAAGACTAGGACAACACCACTGCACCCCCAATCAGATAGAATGGTTGAGCAATTGAACAGGACTATGGGAAAATACCTATCAAAGGTGGTATCCGGTCATCAATGGGACTGGGATCAACACCTGCATTTCTTCCTGATGGCATACCAAAGCGCAGTCAATGAGATTACAAGGATGACTCCAGCAAGAATAGTGTTTGGGCAAGATATGCGACTACCCTGTGACTTGGAGTGTGGATGCAAACCTGGGGAGGACTTGGAACAAGAAGACAACACCAGCAAGCTCTGGAAGCAGATGGATGAGATTCATGAAACTGTCTGCACAAAAATCCAGGTGACCAGTGAAATGATGAAGCAGCGCTATGACATGGAGGATACCAGGCTGGTGACATGGTATGGTTGTACAGTCCTCAACGACGTTGTGGATACTCTCCCAAGTTGCAAACCTCCTGGGATGGACCTTACGAAGTGGTGACAAGGATCAACAATGTGGTCTACAGGATCAAGAAACCAAGAGGTACTCCACGCATTGTTCACTTCAACTGACTGGCGCCTTATCATGGAGACAATGCTGCAAGGGGAGTTCAAGAATTCAAGGCTCTTCATCCTGCCATCACTGATTTTGAAGGATTCATGGCCAACCTAGGGATGTCACTGGAAGAAGGAAGTGTCACCATCAGTCACCAGGATTTATCCACCCTACCAAAGCGCTATGCCTTGGCACATTGCATTGCTAGGAATGTGGGAGCTTCAAGAGGAATTGCTACAGTATTCAGGACAAAGTTTGGAAGATTGGATGAATTGAATCTCCAGAATCCGGCTGTGGGGAAAGCACTTCATCTTCAGGATCAGAACCAACATCAGTTCTATTTGGTGACAAAAGACCAACCCCAGCAGGAGTCAACATATCAGGCTTTGTGGCAAAGTCTGATGCATCTACAAAGTCACCTTCAATTCCTGGGAGTGAAGCAGCTTGGAATCCCAAGACTGGGCTGTGGCTATTACAGATTGGACTGGAAGATTGTGAGACCAATGATTGGAAGAATTTTCAAGGACACTAGAATCAATGTCAACTGTTGTGTCTTCAACCCATGGGCGGTTACATAAGTTGATCCATTGGTGCCAGCTTCTACTGTTTGCACTTTGTTTGCACTACTGTTTGCACCAGGATGGATCTGGACTGTTCTAGGACAGAACAGTTTTAAGGAGGGGGCAGTGTTATGGAATTCAACAGTGTCTGATGGCCTTGAGATAGTAGGACAACAAGGATGGACAAGGCAGGGATGGGGAGGCTTTGTGTCAACAAACAAGCACATTGTTTTGTAAACAAAAACTCATCTAGAACCCTCTCAAAGTGACATTTCTTATTTTTAGTTTACATTCAAAATTTTGGGCTTTTCCTAGTTGGTCTGAAAATATCTCTTTATTTTTTTCAAAAATATTTATTAATTCTTCTGAACCTTCTATATTTTTGTTCTTCAATTTGTATATTTTTTTATTCCACAATTCTTCATAGTCTGCCTCATTCTTAATTGTAAATAATCCATATGTTTTTCCAGATTCTATTGGATTCTCCAGCTTTATTCTGATTTTCTGATATCCACTCTTTAAACTAATTTCATCTTTACCAATATACATTTTAGTAGATTTTTTTCTCAAAAAATCCATTCCCAAAATGATCTCTTCATTGATTTTTTCGATAATTAGAAAATTTACTGGTATTTCAATATTACTGACTTTTATAGTTATGATTACTTGTTTATTAATATTTTTGCTTCGGACTCCTGTAATTCCAATGATATTGTTATGGAATTCAACAGTGTCTGATGGCCTTGAGATAGTAGGATGACAAGGATGGACAAGGCAGGGATAGGGAGGCTTTGTGTCAACAAACAAGCACATTGTTTTTGTAAACAAGAACTCATCTAGAACCCTCTCAAAGTGACAATGCCAGAACCTTCTAGCATTCTCTCATTTATTCTCAGAAGACTATATATTTGGAATGTTTGGGTTTACCAGTCAGTTGTACTCGAACATTCAAACAAGTGTGTCAGTTGTATTGTGTGATAGACATGCTGGACATTGTATATAGACACTCTATAGTTATATTCATTCTGTCAGTTCTTATTTCTTCTTAGTGTAACGTGATAAAGACTGTTCATCATTTCTTATTCAGTGCATTATTAACTTAGTGTAATTTGTTTTGTGAAAAGTTATAAACTCTTGTGCTATCTTCTGTTCCGTTATAGTTTATCTTTTTCCAGTGTGTTATAGCAGTGTAATTAATAAAGTTAATCAGTATAAATTGCCTCAAGTCTTTTATTATAGTGGAAACCTGTAACAATATTAATACCTTTCATTGGAATTTGTTCAAACTGTGTCTTACTAAATGATTCCAAGTCTTTTAATTTATTTTTGTCACACTTATCACACTTACTCCACTTCCTGTATCTACAAGGTGCGGCAGATAAGATGGACGTTTTCGAGAAGGGCATTACTCATTTCCTCCGTCACCGAGAGTGGTGAGGATGGTGGCGTTAGACTCGTGTAATCTTACCATTTTTTGTATTCTAGTTCCAGTAGTCGCCATGGAGCGTTGGACGATGGAAAAACGCGTTTTGCATAGGATTGTTTTTTTTTCTAAATAATGAGTCAGTTACCGTCGTAAAGCTTAAATTTCGGCACCATTCATCGAAATCCATCAACATTCATCGTGTAGGGCTGTTCCTTCTCAAAACATCATCCTATACGATAACAAGCCCCGAACTCTAAAAAAATTAAGGACGAAGTCGCCCAAGTTGAGAAAGCGATGTTTTAAAAATTGAAAAATGATTTCTTGTTGATGGAAATGATGTTTCAGCCCTGAATATGTAATAAAAAACGTGTAAAAATTGAATTTCAAAACAAATCCCGTTTACTTGAAGTTTTTATCACTGATGAATCCCGTTTTTTGAACGCTTCTATGGAATGCGGCATCCACCATTTTGAATCTGCCATTACGTGACCCAGTCGTGAATCTAGAGTAGCATCAAGTGGTTCTGATATCCTTAGATACTCTAGATAACGAAATATTTGGTGCTGCTGCTTTCTTCACGAACCTTCTCACGGAAATAAACAAGGAACCCTACTATTGAAGAGTCTACAAGAAGGGCAAGAATGCAAGGACACAGTGTATCAACGATTTCGGCCACCACATGCCTGATGTGATTTTCCATTCTCGATTTTCTCAAATGGTATTCCCATGCAAGCATTTTGACACCAATAAATTTGTTTTTGAATGGAAAGTAACAAATTCATGATATTTTTAAAATGGTTCATCTTCACTGCCGCACCCGGTATAATAACTACTTCTTCTTTATCTTTGATTTTGACTTTAATTTCTGCTAGATGACATTTTATTCTATTATTGAAAAGAATTTCCTCATCTTCTTCTTTGATTAGTTCTTCCATAATGTTTCTTAATCAACAGTTATTTATCAAAATATTAACCTGATTTTCCATATTACATTTCAATTCATCAATATCTCTTACTACAAATTTTTTATTGTCATTGTTATTTACATTTTCATCCCATTTTTCTTGGTGGTCTGCGATTTCTATTTTAGACCACTCATCTAGTTTTTTACATTGTTTTCATCTTCATCATATTCTTTTTCACTTTGTTGATCATCATAATATGTTTCTTCTTTTCTTCTGTTTGTTATTTGCTCTTGCTGATGTTTTATTCTATTACTGCGGAATCCTTTATCTTTCGGTCTTTGTTTTTCTTCATATCGATTATTATATCTAAAATTCTTCCCTCATTCTTCATCCCGTAATCTTTGCTGTTTTGATCATACTTTCCATCATGCTTATTGAAATATCTTGTTTTATTCATTTTTCCGCTTACATTATTCCTTTTGTGGTCTCTATTTTTCAGATTAGTTTTCTCATGCTGTTTCTTATAATGTTCTGTATTTTCAACAGTTCCAAGCAATTTTAGAAATTCATCACAACAACTTATATTCCTTACTATGGCAGCTGTATTGATAGTCTCATCATGGTGTCCTTTTATCAATTCAAATATCTCTTCTTTACTCAATTTTGGTGTCAAATGTCTGGGAATCAAACCCGGTACCCCTTGGTTGCCGGCTGAGTGGCTTAACCTTTTGCCTACCAGGCAGCTCTCTGAACAGCCCCATTCAATTTTGATGTTAGGCTGACTGGCCAGGTATTAAAGATGGAAGAATTATTAGACATTGCAGTACACCAACTGCTGGATAATTATATTAATAATTAATTCAAATCTCCATTTATTGCTATATAAATAGACAAAGGACTTCTGCAACTGCAAATATTGACCAATGTACTAAATAGCTTCCTTGGCCGGCAACAGAGGGGTACTGGGTTCGATTCCTGGTCCGGGCAGAATTTTTCAAGCAGTTTCATTCAATGGATCTCGACTGCTATTTAATACATTGGTCAATATTTGCAGTTGCAGAAGTCCTTTGTCTATTTATATAGCAATAAATGGAGATTTGAATTAATTATTAATATAATTATCCAGCAGTTGGTGTACTGCAATGTCTAATAATTCTTCCATCATGTTATTATTGTATTATGTATAATTGTATTATCACTTAATTTGTATCTCAAGTTATATAATTTTTTTACAGGATCAATCATCAGCAAGTATGCCTACTACTACAGACAGCGTCCAAAGTGAATGGGCAACCGTGATTGTATATAGCCACTGAATAAAAAATAAACGTAATTTACATACTGTATTTGTTTCATATTGAAAAAACTCTTGTAAAATCTTTATTGTTGTCAAATGAGCTATTGAATTTAAATTGATGTAGGTTGTATATTTTATTGTTTGCTATTCCACTTTCATATTTTGGAGGCTGAATTGTTTCTATCCATGTTCTTCCAGGTTGATTCAATATTGTCCTTTTTCCAAATTATTCTTTGAATTGTATTTCAATTTATATTGGATTTACATTTCTAATCTGTACTTAAAATAGTTTCATTACAAAATGAAATTAGTATGGCCCCAAATGTGAAGGGTGGAGAATATAGAGCTGTCTTTACCAGAACTTGTACTTATCATTCCAATCCCTTCAAGATCCTGGACTTCTCTCATCCAAAGTTATATAATTTCATGTGCATAAATTGAGTGCTTCAATATTAGAACGCATGTTTAATATTAGAATGTGCCCAACTTTTTTATGATTATCAAATTGATTACAGAATATATTTATAAATTCAATATAATATAGAGAGATTCAAAGACAGGCAGAAAATTTATTTTCCTCTTCTCAATCAAAATACAAAACTAATGTTAATAAAAACTATTGAAGGTTGCATTGTTATCAGGTTTTGATCTATTCTGAAAGTTTCTAGTCTCTAGCTTGTCGGGAAGTGGATTAAAACTGCTTTACAAAATTTTTACCTGGCAGACAAGACCCAAAGCAAGTTGAATGAACATTGCAAAAAAGGTACTATATAATTTTTTTCAATGATTTATTCTTTGAGCTGACCTACTTCACATCTTGATTTTCAATTTTTGAACATTATTCTATAACTGAGGATTATTAAATATTTTGATATTTATAATTAAAAATAGCATACTTTATGCAAAAGCCATAATTATTTAATGTATACAAATATGGAGTATTCTCCAGCAATAATAATGTTTATTTTTGAATGAGAATCAGGCCAGTGAGCTCATTATTTATGTTTTTTTTGTCCCAAACTACTCATGTCATTTTTTGGTACACTTAATAGAAAATAGCCAGTTTTGATCTACTTGACAGGCTTTGAAAACTTTTATTTTCCACCCTAGTGTGGAATAAACGGCTGATATTTGGGCTTTATAGCCGTACAAGATAGGAAAAATCAGCTGTTAACAAAATTTTCTGTTGACTTAACTGCGCATTTCATGCAAATTGGTCGCCTGAACAGGTAAGTCGACTATTTCAAACATTTTCCAGCTGATTGCATCAGACAATTTAGCAGATGATTTTCTTCAAGCAATAATTTTTGTTCCATATTGATTCACACCTAACCTTTGTTTTGATTGGGAATTGATTTTAGTGACTGATAACCTACGTGGAAATTAGAAATTAGATTCCTGAATCTATTTTAAAAGAAAAAACGGATATTACAAATATGGAATTCAGCAAGTTGAATTTGTATATTGTATTTATAAAATCTTTTCATCTGATTCTAATCAGCATTCCTATAAAGTGTACCAAAAACACAAATACATGACATGTTTCAAAAATGTTTGCAACGTCGCAAATACTCACCTTTCCAGCCTCAGCTGATTGCTTTGGCTGTAAAGCTCTGTATTCTTGATTCTTGACATTGCAAAACAATGATTATGTTATTGAAAAATTCCTATTTCAGTTTTACAATTGAAATCAAAATGACTACCATTTCAAAATGGAATCTTAGAACCGTGTTGTAATGAACGTTTTTCGATACAGGAGGAACTTTACAATACAGTCCAAATTCCACTTTATGATAAATTCCTTGTTTTGTTTCAAAATCAGGTGATAAAAAGTAAACAGTGTTCAACTAACCTCAAAATCAAAACTGCGATTGGGATTGAGTAGCCTACCAGTATTTTTTTGTCAATATTTCAATTTACGTATCTGAATATTTAACTAATTTGAATAGTCCAAAGTTTAAATAGTTAAATATACTTATAACTTTGTTAGTGAATATGTTAATAACTTTCACTTTTACAACAACACCCATGATTTTGTTGTTTGTCAAATGCGTTTTGTGGTTCTGACTGATATGTTATTTTTAACATATTTAACAAGTAATAAGTTGATTATCATAACAGTTCAAGTAGGATGAAGACAAAAGAAGTTAAATAAACAACAGTATGTTGATTTTTAAAATAGCATACACTTACAGATAGCTTGATACTGGTGGTCTATAGCTTGATACTGGTGGTCTATAGCTTCATACTGGTCTGATACTGATAACTACACTGGTGGTCGTAGATAAAATAGTGTATGCAACGGTTGTATTAGGCCTTTATAGCATTTGTGAGATATTTAGAGCACTTGCTTTGCTCGTGGCTCTAACTTACATCTCACCTCATGCTATAAAGGCTCCCATTATACAACCGTTGCATAAACTACTATTTCAAAACTAGTGGTGTAATATACAATTAGAATATGGTACACTTTGACGAGTCTATTCCTGGACATGTATATCATGATTTCATAAATCTTCATGTCAATATATCATCAAAATTTTATAAATCTAGAAAATAGTGTTAATTCATCAATCAGAAAAACGTTTCCCATAGTAGGCTACTTACTTACAAAGACTGTATATAGTAAGTAGTCTCTGTAATTCATAGGAGCCTAAATAAAGAAAAGGCATAACATCCATAAAGCAAATTGAGAAAGTAGGAAAAACTTTGAATACTGTAACTTACTTGCAGAGGTGCCCATCCCCCCCATGGACAGAAGCGCAAATCCCCCCCATTTTCAACTGAATTAACCCTCCCCCCCCCCCAATTTAAATTCGGCAACCTGTCCTCTCCCAATATAAGTTCAATTAGCGATTGGAACCAAATAATTATATAATTAAAAAGAACTTAGAATAATTCCCAATAGTGAAAAAGCGTTCAACAGTCTACCTATAAAGAAAAATAAAAGAGAACATATATTTTCCCATACAAAATTAAGTCTTCTCAAATTAATTTTTCATGTACGAAAATCAAAGAAATCCTTCAAAGGATCTTTATTAATAGGCTATATATTTCACTTTGCCATTGATTCAGTGCGTCTCCATCAATTGTTTTATTTTACTTTCAGGTAGATTACAAAATATTAGCTTCAGTCAGACATAATTTTAATTAAGGTTTATAGGATCTATAAAATTGACAAAGTTTAGAATCAGATACAATCATGATTTATTGATATGAAACTGTCACAAGATGGAGTAGATAGTGAATCATTTGTATAATTATTTTTTGTAAAAAAAATTATTGATGTAGTCAGTGCTTGATTTATTAAATTGAAGGTTTCATTACGGCGGAAGGAGCGTAGGTTGGAGGGGGGTCCGGGGGTCCTCCCCCGGGAAAAAAATGAAATTACAACTCTTTAAAGACCCGTTTCTAGAGTAATTTCAAAGCTTTTAGTTGTATATTTCTACCATCATTTTCCATATTTTCTATAGAAAATTATAATGATATACTCTCCCTTACAGAGATACCGCCAAGATTAAGCCCTAGTTGTAGTAAACATATAATCAGGAATTCAGGATACAAATTTATTCCATCAAGTTCAAAAGTTTCTCTATACACTGTATTATATTTTTTTAATTACATAAAAATTCGAGGATTTTCCTACCGAGTTACACATTAATTTTACTCGCCCATTTACTTTTTATTCATTCAGATGATGAGTGAGGTGATGAAGAGTGAGTGAGTAATATTCAGGCTTACAGACGTTTCTGAGTAGACAACGAGGAGATAGAATGGAGGTGATACAATGGATAGAGAATGCAGAGGTGGAAGTGTAAGGGTGATGCTATAAACAAACAAATGAATGAAAAGACTTTTACCTCCCAAAAAAAGTTTCAATAAGAAAATCGTCTTAATCGACTATGATCATTCCAAATAAGTCTAATATGAATTTGCGACGAGTTCCGAAGTTTGAATTATACAGGGAACAAGAAACATCGTCCCAGAACTCTGCAATAGGTAACTAAAAGATGTCATTAGGCAGGGAGTGGCTCCCATTCCAAGTGAAGTTACACGAGGAACTATGAACAACTTAAGAGAAAAAAGTGAGAATGATATCAGACATAACTTTCAAAAATAAATTGAGTGTACTAAGTGATGTTAAATGGGATCATATTGCCTATTCAGAAATATAAGTAATAAAGTAATTGAACACTTTATTGTTATAGGGCTATCAATCAACATGTTTCATTGCAAAATAAAAAAGATCATATTTCCACAAGTAACCTCCAAAATAAGTCTCTTTATTCCTGTATTTGAGTTTTATAACTGGGATATTTTTTCTGGAATCATGTTTTAATATATATAACATATCACCCTGAGTTCAGGACATTACCAGTAGGCATAGGCGTAATTTGGGGGGGCACGGGGAGGCAGTTGCCCCCCCAAACATTCCCGTTGCCCCCCCCAATAGTCCAGTCAAATTAAGCAGCAAAATTGAAAGTCGGAGGACCCAGCTGAAAATTTGCAGATAAGATCAGAAAAGGGCGCTGAAAAACATACTTAAAGTCCCCAGTATAAATTCATATATTATATGTCAAATTTTATAAAAAAATCCAATTTTCAGATTGTAATGGTACTGTGTGTAATAATACCTCCTCGTTGAAAACAGAATATTTTTACATTAGAGTGACTCCCAAACGGCAACCTGAGGGCGCAAAAATCTGAAAGTTATTATGAAATGTAGAGGAAATCCTCTCTTTCAAATGGTTGGTAATTGAATTCAGAGATCTGAAAGTTGGAATTTTTTTTATCTAATTTGACATACAATAATTATATGATTTTATATCGCCGCCATGAGCTGAGAACGATGAGCTATCACAAAATCCGAATTACCGTTCAAAAGTTATGAATATAATATAACTTAAAATATAGGGTATGCTGTTGAATCCTATGATATTTTTAGTCTCATAACATTGCTCATGACAGCCTAGGGTCTCAGGAACATGATTCCAGAAATATAAGCAAATAAGTTATCCCAATATTTTTAGTAAGTTTTTGTGTTATAATATGCAATTTTTTAGGTTTTTCGGGGTGTAAGGGTTATTTTAAATCGCTGTATAGTAGTTCAAAAAATATTGAACATAGAAGTGTGAAATTGGTCTCAAATGAAAGAAAAATGAATTTCGCCAAAACGATAATGTACTGGTGCTCAATTCATAGTTAGAAACTTTATAAGTAAGAAAAATTTCAAAATTTTAATCCTAAGAAAAAATTACCAATATTTAAAATAATTGTATCTAGAAAACATTCAATGATACAAAGCTGCTACAAAATTAGTCTTATTCTTCTCAAAACTGTATTGTCTACAAAAAAGTACCTATAAAATTTTCTTGTCCAGCGCCATTTTCTGATCATATATGCAAATTTTCAGCTGGGTCCTCCGACTTTTACTTTTTTGGTTTAATCTGACTGGACTACAATATCATTTCAAGATTCTCATGCTTAAGAAGAATGAAGAACTATTCTCGAAATACAATAGGTCAGGATAGAATATCCACTTTAACCAAAATTCACCATTTAACATTATAAAACTTTTTTAAGACCATAACACTTTCCAATTGAAACTATAAATAATTTATAATATCAGATTTAAATAAGTTAGACACATTGATTCTTCAAATGTAATTGGTCATAGTCCAGTCAATGAGTGTTTTTTAGAGGAAAAAAAACATATGAGGCTAATTTTTCCCCCATCGATTACTATCATTTAGACAAGTGTTATGCCAAAAGTCCCCACTCCTACCCCTATTGCTTCCCCCCAGCACCCCCTCAAAGTACCATTTGCAAGGATTTTTTATATTGAATTTATCTCAGCAACCATTGGAGATAAAAAACCAAATTTTTTCTCATTACTTAGAAACTTAAATTCTCTACATTTCATGTCATTACCATTTCACTCCAGCTCCTGTGGTTCAAGAGTTATACATGACAGAATGGAGGAAGCCCCAGATTTATGCCTCAAAATTTCATTCTCTTCCTAATAAGAAATCACAGGATTGTTCAACTGAAAATGTCTCATCAAGAGCTTGTAGACCTATGAACTATTATACTCAAAATGTAGGTCTTGAAAAGTTCTACAAGCTCTTCATGATACATTTTCAGTTGAACAATCCTGTGATTTTTTATTAGGAAGAGAATGAAAATTTGAGGCATAAAACTAGGGGCTTCCTCCATTCTGTCATGTATAACTCTTGAACCACAGGAGCTAGAGTGAAATGGTATAGACATGAAATGAAGAGAATAAAATTTTCTAAAAAATGAGAGGAAATTCGTTCTCCTATCTTCAATTGTTGCTGAGATACATGAATTCTTACATGTATAACTCTTGAACCACAGGAGCTAGAGTGAAATGGTAATGACATTAAATGTAGAGAATTTAAGTTTCTAAATAATGAGAAAAAATTTGGTTTCTTATCTCCAATGGTTACTGAGATAAATTCAATATAAAAAATCCTTGCAAATGGAACTTTGAGGGGGTGCTGGCAAGAGGGGTAGGGGTGGGGACTTTTGGCAGAACACTTGTCTATATGATAGGAGTCGATGGGGGAAAAATTAGCCTCATATGTTTTATTTCCCCTAATGGGTTTATTTTTGCTCTCATTGACTGGACTATCATTCAGTTTTGTTTCATTCTAACGTGATTTCTGAGTTTGTGGGTCATTTTGGATTTAGGCTGTTTATTGACTGAACACGTTCTATTCAAAATTAAATCATCTACAAGTTTCACCCACAGAAAAGTAAGTTGAAGCATCAGGTAACCATGTTAAACCTCTTTGAACTTGAAAAATACTGATTGTTTTGACAAATATCTCAATAAACACTGAAGATACAAACTTCTAATTAGTTCCAGCTGGAAGTAATCTATAGAAATTTCTCTTACACTAAAAAAAATCGCGAAAAAAACGTTTGAGGTTTAGAAAAACTTGAAAATCACTCTTTTTTAATTTTATCCACTAAAAAATACTGCTCAATAATCGACTTTGGCATGTGGAATACCTTAAATTAATGAGAAATTATTTCCTCTTCCCAACAATATCTTCAAAATTAAATTTTGACAGATGATTCTTGATATATTGATAATTTAATGGCTGTAAGTAGGCCTACTTGAAAAATAGATTTATCTATTCAGATTTATCTATGTGGGACACTCTGTATATCATCAATATTTTATGCTAAAAAAATAGGGATTTCGGCATTTAATTGACCACAAAAAATGCCTCCTAAAACAGTTCTAAAGTATACTTCCACATAATTTCCCGGGGGGAGGCCCCCACCCACGATTGGCTGAGGAGAAGGGCCCCCACCTCCAGGCCCATTACAGCCCCCAGTATTTGATTCAGTTTGGTATTGAAGTAGATTATGTCTTACATACATAACAGAATTATCAGTGATCAATAAATTCAAATTCAAATTCAAAATAAATTTATTCTCCAGAATCACAAATCAAAACATATATGACTTACATGACAAGAATAATTCTATTATTACTGTATGTATCCTACTGCTATAGTGTTCCTCTTACAATAGAATATCCTAGCAATGTGAAAAACCTCTTAAAACATTCATAGCCTGGAAAATAATCCCAAAGGTTTGAAACCTGCTTGGGCAGAAAAAGTTGTTAAAAAAGAACAACTAAAAAGAAAACTGGAAAAAAGAAACAAAAATAAAATTAACTAAAAAGACAAAAAAAAAAATCCTCAGTATCAGTTAGACAGAATTGAAAAACTCAATGAAATGCAACAATAATTACCATCGGTTGAAAGCGTTATTGACAGATTTGTTCAGGAACTATCTTGCAACTTTTACTTTTTTTATTTACTATTTGCTGATTAGAACATCGTGATACAATAATAATTTATAACAATAATTTATACAATAAGAATGAATAATGATATTATCATTACAGAAACATAGTATCTACAACGTTATCACAATCAAACTATGTTGTCGTACAATCCATATCCCTCTTCATGGATCAGGTGACTATGCACCAATCTGCAGAAAGATATTTTCTGCCTACATATTTTTATATTTACAGGAAGCTTATTAAAAAATGTTGGAGCTAGGTAAGTGTAGAACTTTTTGAAAATGGATAGATTGGGCTTTGGGATCAGCACATTATGCTGATTCCTCTCAACTCTGTGCACATTTATCACCTGCATATCTACACTCCTATCATAAAAAAGTTTAAGGGTTTTATAAATATATAAGTTCCTGATTGGCAAAATTCTGAGCTCTTTGAAAATTGGTGCAGAGTGTTCATATCTAGCTCTGTATGACATTATTCTTACAAAAGATTTCTGTAAAATTATGAGTGGATGTAAAGCAGACTTATATGCTCCCCCCCAAACTTCCAGGCCATACTCAAAATTTGAATTGATGAGAGCGAAGTAAATCTTTCTCATTAGCTCTGGATTGCACACAGTCCTGAGAAGATAAAATATTCGTATGTATTTCAACAACTTTTTTTTAACATACCCAATGTGTTCCCTCCAATTTATTCTACTATCCACCCAAATGCCAAGGTACTTCATACTCTTGACTTGTTCAAGGTTTAGGCAATTGCAGTCAGCCTGCAATGAACATTTAATGTTATGGTATTTTAGTGGGGCGGGAAACTGCACATCTTTCCTTAGTTTAAATATGATATATTTTGTTTTTGGGCTCATCACCATCATATTGCAAGTAAACCACCACCGAAGTGAATTGATGTCATTCTGCATGTCTTCTTGCATTTGAGCAAGAGTGTTTGACTTATAAAGGAGCGCAGTGTCATCAGCAAAAGCAACCAAGTTACCCTTGAAAGTACCATTACATAAGTTATTCACATAGATTAAAAAGAGTAAACCCGATAATACAGAACCCTGAGGTATTCCTATTCTCAATTCTCTAAAAGCACTGACAACACCGTTATTATTGACCTTAGTTTGCTGCAGTCTTCCGGTAAGGTAGGATTTAAACCACTTGTGAGCAATGCCTCTTATCCCTGCCAGAAACATGTTATCCAATAAAATCTTATGATCAACCATATCATAGGCTTTCATGACGTCAACAAATAAGGCTGCACATTACTTACTTTCATTAATACTGTCATAAACCCCTGACATTAGTTTCATGATTGCTGAACCTGTATTGAGCTTGCTCTGAAAGCCATATTGGTTTTTGCTGAAGAATTTGTGCTGCTCCAGAAATTTCGTAACCCGGCTTTTTACAATTTTCTCGAGTATTTTGGAGAATACTGACAACAGTGAAATCGGTCTGTAATTTGTAGCCTGCATTTTGCTATTTTTTTAAACAAGGGGATAACTACCGCTTTCTTAAACTCTTCAGGAAATTCACCCGTGCTTAAACTTAGATTGTAAATGAATACTGATACTTCAATGATATAGTGTGAAATGGATTTTATTAGGGATGGTGTGATATTGTCGTATCCAGGTGACTTATTATTTTTTAGCTCTGAAATAACGCTTAAGATTTCCTCCTTGTTTGTTGGGTGGAAAAAAATTGAATTTCTTATTCTATCAGTTTGGAAATTTACCTCATACTTCTTGAACGCATTGTTTATTTGTGTATTATCATTCACTATTTGTTCTCTTAAATCATTAGCTATCGTGCAAAAGTAATCGTTGAACATTCTTGCTACCTCATTATCACATGTTATCGGAGACCCTGCTTCATCGTTTAGTATTATAGATTTATTAATCTTTTTTCGCCAGTCAAGTCTTTAATTGTTGCCCACTGTTTTTTGCTGTTTGTCATATTTTTTCAAGTTCGGCGGAGTAATAAGCCTGTTTTTTGACCTAATTTTATTTAGTAAGGTATTTCTATGGATATTAAATTCACGCTTGAGATTAGTATTATCTGGTTGTTGCCTACACAGTTTATATAATTTATTTTTCTTATCAATTTCTCTTTTTAGCTCGGCGCTCATCCATGGTTTTAGAAACTTATTATTATTTTTTTTTATTATCTTATAAGACTTCTCAATACAATTTTTCACTTTATAGATAAATTTTTCAACAGCCTGTGAAACGGTAGGACTCAAGTAAACGTCACTCCAATCAGTATTTCCTATCAATGTTATAAACTTAGCTTCTTCTATTCTTCTATATTCTTTCATATTTAGTTTAGTTTCCCTATCATTGGTTTTTACGCAAAGAAAGGTCATCCATGAGGTTCATGTCACCTTTAACAATTAAATTGGTGTTTTTGATAAGCTTGATCCAAGTAGTCAGTTCTCTAGTGAACGCTTCTTCAGAAAAGTTATGATATCTATAGATAGCTAGTAAATCAATTTTTGTGTGAGATAACGATAATATTAGGTGCTTGCAATCTGCTGTTATCATGTTACAATCACCTGGATCAATACAGGACAATCTATCTGATACATAAACTGCTACTCCACCAGCTCTATTTATATTATTACACCTGTGATGTACCGTATAATTGGTCAAATAATACTGACTAATTTCATTCTCATCAACCCATATTTCGGTTAGTATTATTATGTCCGGTATTCTTTCTAAAGCATCCAGTTGAAGAATAAAAGCATCGAAATTCGATCTTAAGCTACGAATATTCTGTTGTACAATTACAATATCGTTATGATGAACGAAATCAAATAAATCGTTACTTAGTTCAGCCATTGAAACTTATTACATTAAGTACAAAAAATGAAAATAAATGCACAATCATAATAATTCTATAATGTGACTCAATTGATTCACATAAAAAGTTTCTCATTGCAAGATATGAGCTAGAACTTTCCATATCATCCTTTAAAATTAAATTCTTGACAGTTATATCTTCATTGGTACGAACTTCGCATTTGTTAGACTTAGCGCTTCTATTAGCAACTCTGCAATCATCTACATAAGATAGTGTGCGTTCATAATTATCGGGCCGAATTTCAGTAAATAGAATAGAATAGAATAGAATAGAATTTATTGTCCAAAAACATACAAATGCATTAAGACATAGTCAGTAAGAAAATAATAACACACTATAAATATCATCACAAAATTCAAAATGTAAATACCTGTTCTATATCACAGTCGAAATAATCATTCAAGGAATACAAAGGATAGCTTATCAAACAGTTAGTTAATGTAAGTTTAAAACTTTTCAAACAGTCAATACTTTTAAAGGAAGCTGGTAACTTATTAAACATTTTCATGCCAAGGATTTTATGACTTTGTAGTTTGTTATCCAGTTGTCTCTGATTTTTCTTGACGAGAATGCAACAATAATAGTAATAAACCACTACCCAGAAACAAATCTTGCCCCCCGCTTGCCCCCAATGAAAATTTTGAATTTACGCCCCTGCCAGTAGGAGACTCTTCAAGGATAATAAACTAATAAAGACACTCATGACTTTCGTAAAAGTTAACTGATCTTGACAAACCATAGTTTGTTGTTCTCAGCTCATCGAGGCGTTTGAAATGCATACATAATATGTTAAATTTGATCGAAATTTGAGAATTTCACTATCTTGGGTACATTCTCATGTACCAAGAAAAAGGCTACCATTTGTGTTGAAATGCGTTCACCTTGGAAGCCATAGTTGAGGAAAAGTCGCATTTCGGCTCAAATTGTAGAACACAATCTCCTATTTCTTTGAAAAAAATATATATAACCTATTCATTTTTCTAGTTTGAATTATCAAATAAAGACATTTTCCATTAGTGTTAATAGTGTATGAATATAACTCCAAAAAATTGAGGGATCATTTTGAAATCTCTTTTTCCCATCAACGTGGAAGATATATGCAAAAAATGAAATTCCTCTTAAAAATATAAAAATTGAATATCAGAGGAAAACCTCTTACGAGTTTTGATAGTGCATGGTTATAACAGAAAACAAAGCTTATAAAAATCCCCCCCCCCCAAAAAAAACTTGAAAACTATAAGCTGAAAACAGAATAAGTTACCAATTGAAATATAATTATAAGGTATTTTTAACAGTCTATGAATATAGAACAAAAACATTCTCAGACTTATTGTAAAAAATTCCCAAACTCATAGAATATACGGTGAAAGAAGAATTCCCCTAAAAAATAAAATAATTGAATTGTTTTGAAATAATTTTATTTCGTGATGAATTTTTATGAGTGTTAATAGAGAATGAATATAGCACAAAAAGCCATTGAGGGCTGATCGAAAAAAATCCCCCTGTATTATTATAGGATATTATCGAAAAATTAACAAGTTTTGAATATTTAACATGAAAAACATCTTGAGCTTAATTAAAAAAAAACTCCCCAAAACTTTTAAGATTTAGCCATGTATATAAGAAAAACTATTCTGGGGATAGTCATGAGAAATCCCCCCCCCCCCAACTTTAAAAATATAAGCTGAAAATACAATCCCCTTACAATTTTAGAATTGAATATGAGAAATAAAATCTTCTACGTGCTTGAATATATAACACAAAAAACATTCTAGGGCTAATTATGAAAAATCCCCCCCAAATTATAGAAAATAAGCTAAAAAAGAGAATCCCCCCAAAAATCGCAGAAGCGCATTTGCGCTGCTGAACCCCCCTCTGGGCACCCCTGCTTACTTGAGAATATATAAAATAAATCCAAGAGTGTAGGAGGCCTACCGCATCCAAGATTTTCTAAATTGTAAGTTGAAAAACTAAAATTTGATAACAGAAAGCATCGTGTTATTGAAATTAAGAGTGGGTGGTAGTGGACGGCAAACTGCCGAACGGCAAAATGAAGCTCCATAAGAACAATGTAATTTTTATCAATCTCTTGGAGCAGATAGAGCCTCTATTTATGGACAGAATTTCACGTTCTTTATGTCATTGGAAAGAGAATTTAATTCTCCAGGGGCGTTACTTTTTACTTTTTCGATTTTTTGTTTATTTCAATAATTAGAGTTCAAACTAGAGTTGCAAACTACACGAGGCGTAGCAAACGCGTGAAAAGAAAATCAAAATGGCTTATGAACCTAACCTAGAAAAAGTTATACAAAACCCAGCTGATCAACGCGCGCTCGACAGAACACATTGTGTTAAATGGGCTTGTCTACACGAGCGAAATGATCACGCGTTTTCACAACGTTAGCGGGCGTCAACGCGTTGCCAACGTCGAGGTCAGCGTTAGCTGGGCGTTAGCAACGCGTTGAGAACGCGTGATTATTTCGCTCGTGTAGACAAGCCCATTTAACACAATGTGTTCTGTCGAGCACGCGTTGTCGACGCGACGTTTCTGCCGTGTTTCCTACGCCCGTGTAGAATGGGCCTTACGAATAGATTAGCTAGATTACCTGTGTTGAAATTTGTAATTGACTCATAGATGGCGCGCTTGATGGGACTGTGAAGCACTGAGCTAAAGATTACCAACTGGAGAAAACACTCGTTTGGATAGCAGTATGAAACCAGGTTACGGCCTTTTTTCGTTAGGTTGGTACTCCGTTTGTCTATTTCCACCATTTCAGGAAGCCCTCTTCATAATTTGAATGAGAAAAAGGCTGCCTTTGGATTGAGACAGCAATTGACAAAGTTAATAACATTCCATAATGTTTGAAAAATTAATTGCTATTTTTCAGAAATCGTGAATGTAAATTAATAATTATGTGGAAGATAATTTTTAAAGTGCTCATTCTACCATAATCCATATTTTCCTTGTTGATGCATTGTTCATTGCAAGCTTCTTATTCGTTTATTGTTAATTCAAGAATTCTAGGTGACATTTTTATAGATAATCTTTCAATTTTCTGTTATTATTCCATTGAGCTATTATCTATGTTGAGGATAAACCTTTTACATTGAATTTTGTTTGATAATGGATTAAATAACAATGGAATTTCTCAATTATGACCTCATGGGATGAATTTATCAATGACAGAATGTTTATGAATTTTGTGTAAATGATAATCTATTTATGTAGATTTGAGGTTGTAAGAAAATTTTACATTGACAACCTTGGAAATGAATCTTGTTCAACTCAATAATCTCGTAAAATTTTGTTCCATTAAAGCTTACACTGCAGTCATTGAATCATGGCAGGGACTTATCTTCTAAACTTTCCTGCAACATTTATCAGTGATAAAGATACTATTTCTTAGGTATTTAGTGTCTTTTGTATTTGAATCATCAAAAGTCAATGAGTTCAAAGGAATCTCATTGACAATTTCATGTTACAGGCTCTAGGCTGTTCAATAATAATTAGGTAACTTATATGGTTCAACATTATTATGTAGTACCTATAACTTATAGCCTACAGGTAACTTATATTGTATAGAGCCAAAAATGAAGTTTAAATTCCATTCAATAATCTTTATCACATTTTCAAAGCACAAAGAAGTGCTGATATATTTTAGAAGAGGAGAAATATATATATCAATGGGCAACAGAGCTTCTATCTTTAGAAGTCTTGATGTGAAATAAGTCCAAATAATAAATTCTTAGCTTATCAAGTCATTTATTGTTTGAAAAAGTAGTAGAATTGTTGACAACTCAGTAGGCTACAACTAATAGTGTCATGCTATTTGAAGAATAGGCTGTGGTACTGTATTGATGATATCTTTTTAGATACCATAAATAACTTAATGGATAGACAACATCACCCAACTACTGATGATAAAATAATAGATTAGGTGCTATTGATGTTAGTAAACACACTACAAAATACGTTTTTTACTTGTAGGTGCCTGTACCAACAATCGAAATTGTACTTCTGTACTGTAAGTAGGTTGCCTAAGTGCCAAATAATTCATAACACAATTACTATAATTCACAAGTTGGAAAAACAGCAATAGCCTTCTAAAATGATCAAATGCATCATAAATGACAGGAAGGTTAAATTTCATTGCTCAAAAATTATTCTGAAGGAATTATTTGTGAATTAACTGATAGCTGTTTCCCCATTTGCTTCCATTGAAAATTCAAACTCCCGCGCAACTTGTCCTCAACATGCAATGGCTGACAGGTTTGTCAAAAAAATAGGTGTAACACTGCTTGCTGAAGAAGCGCGATCTCCATTTTGTATATAGCTCAATGCTGTGAAGTGTCCAGTACGGGTGGCTACGAGTGTTCCGAAAAACCACTCTTCCGAAAGCCAGCGCAGCCACAGCCATTATTCGTCAACGCCACAGCCTATCGTCTGCCTTCTGCCTTCTATCATTTCGTATTCGACCAAAGGGGAGTGCCTCATTAGCTCCAAGGATCAAAAACTCCACAATGTTAATTTGGGTTGCCGATAAAATTGGACTTGAGGTGTTTCAAAAACTCCAAAATCACAAACTCCAAAATCCCGTTGCAGGCTGATACACAGTTAGCTACACCGTTGCACATCAGTTCTCGATCTAGATACAGCATGTTTTGGAGACGTTTACTGTGTTGCATTATAAATACAGAATAATACAGAGCTGTTTTTTTCCTAGAGGCTGTATCAGAAACATCAGATTATCAGATACCATAACAAAATAGGTTATGTTATGTTTAGTAGTTGAATCTCATTGATTATTACTGTTTAATATCCAGTTAACTTAGGACCACGAATTAACATTTTGGTGAGTTTTCAGCAATATTATTCTAGTTTAATATTAAGAACCCAATATTCTCATCAATCTGCATTTAAAACTTATCTGTAACTTTTTGTGCTTTATAGTAGACCTAATACTTTCTTTAACTTTTTGAGCTGTATCTGTAGCTTTTGAAATTTGGCAACAGGGATCATTCTCTCTTGTTAGAGGCATAAAACAGTAATTGAATGCTGAATTAGTCTAACAAATTATAGGCTACATTATACTTGGTACTTGACTACGATGAGTAGGCTACTAGCTTTACCTAACTTAGCAATAATTTTTTACTTTAATCTTTTAGCAAGATTATTATTACTGTAATTTTCTTCCTTGGTGAAGAGCTTAAAATATACACTGTTAAATTGGGTTCTGGCAATAGATTATCTTCAAATGCAAGAGTTGCTGCACGGTGCAGAAGTCTTTTGAAAAACTTGAAGTTTTATTCCAAGTGGATTTTGACATTTACTTGGTGGATTCTAGCATTAGGCCTACAGGTGGAATAATTTTGTCAAAATTCATGCAACTCGTACAGCAGATACTTGCTCAATATTCAATGATTGAAATTTAAGTGTCAAGCCACAATAAATAAATGAATTATTATTTCTAATGAATAGACTAAGTGTAATTAATTTCATCATTATTTTTACAGGCAGTTCATTCTCACTTGGAGATTTCAAATTTGCAACTGGATTAAACTTCAAATATTTTCTCCACAAAGATACTGGATTCCTAACCAGTCAACATCATACTGCATTAAGTAAGTAGAGTGAATTTTTTTTTAAACTGTGTTTCAATAAAAATCATTAATGATTGTGATTGAGTCTAATCGCCTGATCGCATGATTCACCTGAGATAATCATGTGTGATTATTGATGCAGTAGAAAGGTATGGTACGTAGTGCTTTACTCATCATCTGAAAAAAATTATTTTCATGGAAACTTTTCTTGATAAAAAATTATTGATGTTCATTTCTGGCCTAGGACGATTAAATTGAATAATGCACGGTGAAAAATCATGTGAAAAAAAGGACATGACAATTTAATAACTGGTTTTTTGATGAATTTCCCAAAGTGCTTTACTCCTCATCTGAAAAAAATATTTTCATTGAAACTTTTCTTGATAAAAAATTATAGGTGATTATTTTCGGTCTAGGACGATCTAATTGAATAATGCACGGTGAAAAATCATGTGAAAAAAAGGACATGACAATTTAATAACTGGTTTTTTGATGAATTTCCCAAAGTGCTTTACTCCTCATCTGAAAAAAATATTTTCATTGAAACTTTTCTTGATAAAAAATTATAGGTAATTATTTTTGGTCTAGGACGATCTAATTGAATAATGTACGTAGAAAAATCATGTGAAAAGTGATACATAACGATTTTATAGCTGGTTTTTCGATGAATTTCCCAAAGTGCTTTACTCATCATCTGAAAAAAATAATTTTCATTGAAACTTTTCTTGATGAAAAATTATAGGTGTTCATTCCTGGCCTAGGACGATTCAATTGGATAATGTACGGAGAAAAGTCATGTGAAAAGTGATACATGACTATTTTATAGCTGGTTTTACGATGAATTTCCCAAAGTGCTTTACTCATCATCTGAAAAAAATATTTTCATTAATACTTTTCTTGATAAAAAATTATAGGTAATTATTTTTGGTCTAGGACAATCTAATTGAATAATGTATGGAGAAAAGTCATGTTAAAAGTGATACATGACGATTTTATAGCTGGTTTTTTGATGAATTTCCCAAAGTGCTTTAAGGTAACAGGCCCAATTACTGACATACTAAGGTAATCAGCTGGTTAGGACAGTACTATGTTTACAAATTTTTTTTTGTTTGGCTTATCAAGTGTGTAAATGATTAAATGGTTCAATTGTTTCACTAGTCTCACAATAAAAAAGAAGTTCTTGAGAAATAAAATATATTTATAGCTAAAATAACTGACTTTGCAAAGGTACGTATTATTGACAGGTGATTTCAGCTTTGTCCCAACTGCTGACAATACACTTGCCTAGTTATTGACACTCTTATAAAACCGTGAAGATTCATGATACCAGGGCAAAAAATAATGAAATAAACTATTTAGAATGAGATATTGTGACAATTATATTATAATCAGTAAATATATATATTGGTATACATTCTTAGATACTTAGTATTATACTTAGTATTACAATACACTTGCCTAGTTATTGACACTCTTATAAAACCGTGAAGATTCATGATACCAGGACAAAAAATAATGAAATCAACTATTTAGAATGAGATATTGTGATAATTATATTATAATCAGTAAATATATATATCGGTATACATTCTTAGATACGGTACTTAGTATTACAATACACTTGCCTAGTTATTGACACTCTTATAAAACCGTGAAGATTCATGATACCAGGACAAAAAATAATGAAATAAACTATTTAGAATGAGATATTGTGATAATTATATTATAATCAGTAAATATATATATCGGTATACATTCTTAGATACTTAGTATACTTCTCAAAATAACATATTATCTATTCATACATTCTTTGAAAGCTGTATTTCAATATTAATATATAAAAAAACAATGAACTTTTTGGTCACACTATTGATTAATAGCAATTCCATCTCTTATACCTCTGAATAAAGTATTCAAGTTCAACTCAAACTATAAAAAGTGTGGGTCAAGCTCAATTTAAGCTTTTGATTCATCAAGTAAAATATTTGTTCAAGAAATATTTTTGAAATTCTTGTTTTGAGCAACACTTTTTATTGTTTGAGTTACTTTATTCAGAGGTATAAAAGAAATAATTTCTATTAACTAATAGTTTAATTGAATGTGATAGTTTAATATTTCACAGTAACTTATAAAGAATGCTTTAAAATTGAATTATTTATTATAGGCTCTACCATCTTCAATGGGAAACACTTCTTTTTTCACGAATCTTGTTTATTTCTGACACAAAGTAATGTCCTCTAGCATTTCTCAACTCAGGGTGTTTAATCACTTTAATAATGTCTTCATCCAAATAAAATAGAATGTCATCTTTTTCGGGCCACTTCCACGTGTCTACCCCTGCCATAGTCATCACTTTTACTTTAGCTCCATTTTTCACCTTTTCCAAGACAACTCCAGGGAAATACTCTTCTTCATAAATAACAACAACATATGCATTCAGAGGAATATCACTCAAATTCATTCTAGTTTCATTAGTTGTTTCCAGCCCATCTTCTTTTCCTTCTCTATCATCACCTTCACTTGCACTATCAGTTGTGTCCTTCTTTTTCTTTCTTTTCTCACTCATCATCTGTTGTTGCTTAGCTTTCTGCTCTGCTCTTTCTTTTCGTTGTTTAGCACGTTCATTCTTCATATTTTCTTGTTCTTTTTTTATACATTCTTTTTTCTTGTAGTAGGCCTGCCAGTCATCTGAGGAGACACAGAAAGGAATTTTTTCTTTAGTTCTCCTCTTCTTAGACGTTTTGTTATCTGGATAAAATAACGCTCTTTTAAATGGGGAAGGGATGCAGTCTTTAGTAGTGCTGTCATCTTTGGTGTTGTCATCTTTGGTGTTGTCATCTTTGGTGTTGTCATCTTTGGTGTTGTCATCTTTGGTGTTTTCATCTTTGGTGATATCATCTTTGGTGTTTTCATCTTTGGTGATGTCATCTTTGGTATTGGCTACAATAATTTCTACTTCTTCATTATCTATCAGGCCTACTACAATCTCATGAGTGTCACAATTCAGATCTGTGAAATCAAAACTCATATTATTTAAAGACAAGTCACCCTCATTAATCACTGGAAGTAGACCATCAAATTCTATCAACTCTTCCACATTCTCTTCTGCCTTCTTCTTCATGTTTTTCCAGACCAGGAATAAATTATGGTCCATCAAGTCTACTTCCTGCTCCCAATTGAGTGACATTTCATGAAACCTGAAACTGCTTAATTTTTCGTCTCCTATCTCCTCTTCCAGTACATCCAATGAAACTATGTATTTATTATTTTTTTCTGTTCCATTCTTCTTAATTTCTTTTTCAGCAGTTGCTTCTACAGGTATCTCTTTTGAAGGATTTTGTTTGTAGTTTATGGCTTCCACATCCCATGGATATAAACCACATTTTTTGAACCCATTCTTCAATACATCTGGTTTGACAGTTTGTATTGCTTTCTCCAGCAATGGAGCAAAATGCTTTTTCTTCACCTCTTTTCCAACATTTTCACACTTCTGCCTCCAAAATGTACCTGCTCCCTCCAAGCACTTTTTAGTGTACGGAAAACTGCCACATCCATTGGCTGGATTAGATGGGTAGCATTTGGATATAGAGCCACTAGTATAATGCCGTTTTGTTGACAAAATTCACTTGTATGTAGGCTCAGATGAGACGAATGCCCATCAACAAAAAGAATTACAGGAAATTCAATTGATTTTTTCACAAGCCATGGATGGAAAATGTTTGATATAAATTCAAAAAAAATAGCTGATGTCATCCAGCCATTTTCACTTCTTCCTATACCCCACCCAGAAGGCATCTGCTCCACAATTTCGTGGGGAACTCTTTCATATTGATAAACAACCATAGATGGGCATATCTCTCCATTTGCATTACCACATACCATTGTTGTCAGGCATTCTTTTTCGTTGTTATTCACTACAGAATAAACACATTTCTCACCTTTTTGGAAAATAAAACTTTATTTCCTTTTGGGTTTAAAAAAAGCTGCCTCATCTGCATTAAAAACCTGGTTGGGATCATCAATCACATGGGATAAATTATTTTCTTTCAAATAATTTGATATCTCCTCATGCCAAAGTCTCAAATTTTTTCAGTTACATTTGACCTTGAACCTGTCAAGTTTTGGGGTGTCCTGACAGAAATTTCTGGATGGCGCTTCAAAACTCTCATACCAATGACGGCCAGGACGATCATCTATAAGGAAATTCTCGTTCTTGGGAATTTAATTTTCAAATTCTTCACTAGCCTTTGTACACTGTCCAGCAGTTCATTTTTCGTGATGGGAAACCCTGCCTTGCCTATTTTTACAATCCAATCAACTAGGATTTTCTCCTCATCAAGAGTCAAATAGCTTTCCTCCCACACTTCTTGTCCTTGTACTTTCCCTGCACTCGATACAGAAGGGTTATCCTCCTGCACATCATGAAGTTTGGATGCATTGCTGCAGCTCATCCCATTCTTCACATCAGCAACTGCCTTCTCCATCTGCTCTCGGCTGTAATTCATCCTCTGTTTTTTTACATTTGGAGAAGGTTTCTTCTTGGGCTTCTTCTTCTTCAGAACTTTTTCTGCATTCATTGTTAGGCTACCTGGAACAATTGAACAGGATTTCCATGAATCAAATGATGTGAAACTTATCAAAATTCTATAAGTTTATTAGTTGAAAAAAATTCTATTCAAGGATAATTCCTTAATTAAGAAAAATAGAGCAATTGAAAAAGGAAATACAGTTGTGTTGATCAACCTTTGGAAATCAATGGTTTAAGATATTTGTAAAGATGAATCAATAAAAAAAAATTGAAAATGAAAAATCTCTTGAATTTAGAAACTTATAAAAATGTAGACTCATACCATAATAACTAAATAATTAGCTTATTTTCAGTCAAATCTGCTTAGTAAAATCAGGGGCGTAAATTCAAAATTTTCATTGGGGGGGCAAGCAGGGGCAAGATTTGCTTCTGGGTAGTGGTTTATTGATCACTGTTAATTCTGCTGTTATGTATGTAAGACACAATCTACTTCAATACCAAACTGAATCAAATACTAGGGGCTGTAATGGGCCTGGGGTGTACCTCCTCAACCAAGCGGGGGTGGGGGCCTCCCCCCAGGAAATTTTGTGAAAGTATACTTCAAAATTGTTTTAGGAGGCCTCTTTTTTGTGGCCAATCAAATGCCGAAATCCCTATATTTTAGTACAAAATATTGATGATACACAGAGTGTCCCACAAAAGATTTAACATGGATAAATCCGGAAACCATAGATTTTTAGATATTTTTCAAGTAGGCTCAACTTACTTACAGTCATTAAATTATCAATATCTTAAGAATCATTTGCCAAAATTGAATTTTGAAGATATTGTTGGGGGGAGGAAATAATTTACATTAATTTAAGGTATTCTACATGCCCAAGTCGATTATTGAG